>JAGDQP010012170.1:27424-46689 GCA_022664845.1 Lepisma saccharinum
TGGTGGAACACAATGCCTCTCCTATTAGCCAAAGCTGGGCGCTTCTGTGCGATTGCTGCCTTCAGACGGTCCAATTGTTGACAGTATAGTTCAGAGTTAAGGGTTTGGCCATAGGGGAGCAGCTCATAGTAGATAATTCCCTGCCAATCCCACCAAACACACAGCAAAACCTTCCTGGCCTGGGCACCGTTTGCGCCGGCGCACCGCGCTTCGACCACGACCGTTTTCGCGTGACGTTGTCGTAAGTGATCCACTTTTCATCACCAGTCACCAACCGCTTCAGAAATGGGTCGCTTTTGTTGCGATTCAGCAGCAATTCGCAGATGGAAATTCGGTCCATGAGGGTTTTTTTGCGTTAACTCGTGTGGCACCCATACATCAAGCTTCTTTTTGCATCCAGCCTTATGCAAATGGTTCCACACGGTCTTTTGTGCAATGTTTAGCTCTTGGGCAATCGAAACAGTGCTTACATGACGGTCGGACGCGACAATGTTCATGATTTTATCGACATGTTCGACACGTGGCCTTCCAGTGCGTGGTACATCTTTGACGTCAAAATTACCGGAACGGAATCGACGAAACCAAAATTGCGCGTGATTAGCTGTTACAGTATCAGGACCATAAACACTATTCACATTTGCAGCCGCCTGGCTTGCGTTTTTGCCTTTATCGAAGAAAAACTGTAAAATATAGCGTATTTTCTCTTTGCTAGTGTCCATTTTGACGCGCGCTCACACAACACTGAGTCAACTCATCACAACTATTTGAACAGTGTTTGTAGTACGCAATCTCATCGTTTGAACGCCATCTCGTTGAACCCGATCGGACTTGTACAACGCGAGATACAGATCACTGAAGCCATCTATTGGCAAAATAATGGATTACTTTTTACTACACCAGATATTACTTTGTAAAAGAAAAATATTTCCTCTGCGCAAAGTTATGATTGTAAAGCAGCATAACTGTCTTTTTAAATACTCAAGGGGGTAAAATTTTACCCCAAGTACACATTGTATTACATTTCACTGAAATTTTGCTAGGCCGCTTTACACTGACATTTAGACTTGTGAAGCTTTATACGACAATAAAATAGTGATTTTCCAGTACTGTTCCTGACCAATATATATCATGTAGTTTGCATAACCCTAAAACCTCCCACCTACCTTCAAGGCAACTGTATAGCGTAAGGAAAACCATACAAAATGTGAAGGACAATATATCAATAGATAATGTAAGTGCAAACTCTATCAAAGGTAATTCAAAACAAACCAGACTCGTAAATGTTCAACCTAAGGTAAAATTAAGCTCTCACATTTTCAAAGATGTGTATTAGATGTACAGTACTCTAAACTTTGCCAATGTGGCTTGGCAACCAGATCAGTCTAGCCGCAAGTTTTATTTAAAATTCTGAATCTCACGCTTTGGGGTTTTTTTTTTTTTACATTTGTTTTTTTTTGTTTGTGCAGCGTGAGGCATACTCTGAGTGAATTAATTAACAGTCTGTATAATGCATAACAGAAATGAAAATATATTTTCATTGTACGCGAAGTAATTAACCTATTTACACAACTCATTAAAAATAACATTTCTAAAAAGGGATACGTACAACTTGAAAAGAATCATTGTTTTTTTTTTTTTCCTGTCTACGAATAGCAAGAAATTAACCGTATGAAGTAGTAAATTTTCTCTTACCCTTCTAGCAAGTAACAGTCCGGTGCAATAGGCAGCAGCATAGTTGGTCAACCCCACCTTGACGCCGTATCGAGGGAGCTCATGACTGTATGCAGCGCATAAAATCATATCTCCCTCGATTCGAGCGTACGCTATCTGAAAAACAAAGAAGCGCCACTTTAATATAGATGCATTTCACTAGTAACTTATATTTCAGATACAAGAGTAGTTACGACATCGACTTGCAATTTTGGTTTAGCTTTCGTATAAATTTTTTATTCATATTTTCACGAACTAACAAAAACGACAACTGAAATTTGTGTCCAGAAGTATTTTGAGTTATTTTACTGTGAAATTTGACGAAATACGACACACAGCACTAACGTTCAAAGGAAATTTGAAAACATTGTATATTTTACAAACAACTGAACATATAATGTAGATGTTGAATTTCATCAATCTTCGTTAAAAACTTCACGAAACGTTAGCTGCGGATTTGATATATCTTAAAGAGCTTAAGTTATTTAACGTTTCGTTAAATTCTACCAACCCTCTATGAAACTCAAATGTAAGTCGTATGTCTGAGAAAGAAGTAAATGATATATCTAACTGAGAGGTTAATCTAAAAGTCACAACTAGGGCTTTTTACAGAAGCAAAAATAGCAAAAGGGTAATCAAGAGGAAAGGCGTTTCTATCAGAAAATAGCACTGATTTCAAACAGATTTAATATTGGAAGTTCTATTCGACTCAACTTGGACTTAGTTAAGCTTTCTCGTACAAGTTTTTTTGCTTCTCCCGTAAAAAGTTGTGATTTACGTTACTCTACCTCTTAAGTACAGTTATAATAAAAGACAATTCCTGTAACCAATATTCATTGAAGCTACAAACTACTACCCGTTACAATACTACTAGTGCACGAAAACCGAAGCTTTATAGTTATAAATTACACAATTCGGCGTTAGGTACAACCTAACTTGCAAGCCGTAGTCCAATTATGTAAGCACTGAAGACTGCAAAACAACCAGTTTATTGGATCCTACATATAAAACGGTCTATGGCATAAAAATATTCCACTTTAAGATAAAAATAATAATTTATATGCATTTACCATTCAAAACAATTTAAATTTTCATTTACAGTGGCTTGATCTTGCCCAGGATAGAATCCTGTCACCGTTATACTATGTAACCACGGGGGCAGTATCTTGTAAAATTTTAAGAAAAATATATGAATAAATCATTATTTGTGCTTAATGTATTATGTGAAAGGTTTGCAATAATGATACGTCATTATGTTTAATGCGATTTATTCTTAGGTGGTTGTCTTTCCTTTAAGCTATTATTTACGATGTTTAGTTATCTTTCTGTGTGGCATGTCTAATGTGATATTTTGTTGCTTGAATATAAGTGAAATGTCGATAATTGGTTGAATTTTCCAAGGAACTATTTCCTCGTGAACTGTTAATCTGGAAACTTCTATTACATTTCTTTGTTGGATATAATTTATAATGTAACGAATAGACGGGATTTTCCCGCTGATGTACGCAACAATTATAAAGCTCTCGCCAGATTGACGCCGGCCTGATATAACATTGCCTTATTTGGTTGAGGAGTGAGCCTGAACACGTCCAGCACCGAGTTACCTTTATGTGCAATTAACAGGTCATTTAGGGCGAAATTTGTATTTGATTGCATATACTGTATGATCTTTATGCGAACTGCGTAGGGTGACTCACAGTCCGGCAGAGCCCTCTAGTTCAAGTGCGAAGTTCGACAACGTGTGCTCGAATCAGAACTCAGTTGCGATTTGGTGTTCAGAGTATCGGGACAGATGTGACAAATTCGCTACTCCGGAGACAACAGAAACGTGTGGAGACGTGCAAGGACTGCATGGCACGAAGTGTTGTGTCAAACTCCTTTTTAGTTATAGTAGTCTGTGGACGAATAATTAAAGATTTTACGAAGATGAGCTTGTTCCAGTTAGTCTCCGAAATCAAAATTCGCAAAGTGAAATAATCGTTCCGCGCCTTTACGTAGTAATTATTGGCACAGACCATAAGCGCGGATAAATACATTCCGACCGTTCGTGTGTGAACGTGATCTTGAACTTTTCGCTTCCGGTGAATAAGACAATTGATTACTGATTAGTAACAATATCGTCTCACATATTATTGAAGTGTGCAGAAACTGCCATATTTTTATCGTTGTTATTTAGTGTCATAGCTTGAAACCGATTTGTTTACTAAATTGTGTATATTCCTGTCATTTGGAGAAGATAAATATATCCAATAACATATGGGATATATATTGGGAGTGTGAACCTATAACTGTGTGTTCAAGCATAAATCAGCTGTTTGCAGTGTTAACCTGTGAAGTACTAGATACCCTGGACCAACTGTAAATTATTGTCTCGGTCCTCTGTGGAGATCCTTGCCCGGCGACATCATCCTTGGTGAATTGTCATCGTCGTAACTGGAGTTTGTTGGTGATCTCTCATTTATCATCGTTTCCCCCATCACCTCCGCCCTCCATCATCATCTTTGATGTGAGTGAATTTTTAAATATTGCGCGTGATCTACGGACCAAACACTAGGATACCGTGAGTACAATAAAGTTAATTAATATCCTTGGCCAAGGTATCGGCGTTGACTTAATGCTCAAAGACTTGAATAATACATATTCAATTGAGAAGAAAGTAGCAAAAAGCTTAATATGTAAACTCTTTCATTTTTGAATAACTTGCTCGAGCACGCGCTCGCTTAAATGGTTATTATTTGCAATATTTTGTATTCTATACTTGTTAACTATATATTATAATTTGTAATATCTTATTAGTATTTATAGGTTATTCTTCATTTGTGCATGTTTGGCTATGTTCCATATTATTAATCATATTTTTTTTCCATATTCATTTACGTCAATGTTTCTCTTGTGTTTGTTTCCCTCTTCAAGATAAGGAAATCGTTGCTCAGTCGGGTAACTGTTTTGATAGTTTAGTTAATGTATAAGTTAGTATGTGTTGAACCAATTCTACCTCTCAGTCTAACGTGTACACCTTGTGACCCTGCACGATTGGGACTGGCGTTCATATCTATATCTGGAGGTGGCCAAGTTGCCAGATTCCCATTCGAGAAACCTCCAATCTCTTGGATGACACCAGGCTTAGCGACCATCACCACCATCTCGTCGTTAAGACCTTAATAAATCTGTGTCAATCCAATGGGAAACGTTTCTTGCTGCGGCGATGAAAGTGAGTTCTGTAAACAATATAGGGTGGAATAGTTACACACACACACAGGAACGTTAGTATAAAAAAAGAAGCGTAAATTGAACTTTTACACCATAGACAAGTTTTGTTCTGGGGAACAACAAACAAGTGACGCGAAGTCCAGTCGGGAAGATTGTGAACAGGTGCTACGATCAGGCATAACAACGAGGGTTTTTTGATCATTAGCCATATGTATATACTAACAAAGTTATCTAATAGAAAAACGGCCAACAAAACTTGTATAATGTGGTAACACCGAATAGATCGAGCTGACTACTTATTACTGCTTTTAAAATTCACTGAATTTTCTTTTTTTGGCCTTTCCTGCATGTTCTGTTGTTGATACTTTTTCGTCACTAACTGTCAACAAACATCCCTTCTTGACAAATAACGGAAGGTATACCGGGTCCGAAAAAAAAAAAATATGTAAAAACACTTTGAACTGTCAGAAAATTTATTTTCCTACCTACAAGGTTAAATTTCTGGGAAAAAAGTAGTGTTATGTTTCCTTAACAGGTTGCAGCAGAATCGTCGATCTATGCGCAACTCTGTTAGTGGCAATAGAGTAACACGTACGTTTGAGCTTTGAAGAGAGAGAACAGGTTATTAAGTGGTACTGGAATTTTGAGAATGTTGCTGCGGTTCAGACAGTGGAGAAGGGAGTATGAGACTAAACCACCTACACGGTTGACAATTACACGCCTACGAGACAAATTCTAGGTTCATGGAACAATGTGATAAGCAGAAAGACCGATCAGGGAGACCGCGCATGGCTACAAGTGATGAATCCTCAGTTCCGGTGCTGGAAATGCTTCAGCGTTCACCTCAAAAGTTTTTAAGGCAAGGGTCACGTGAGAGTGGTGCAAGTAGTAGTAGTGTGCTACGCGTTCTGAAGAAAGGCAAGTTGCGTATGTACATTCCAAGGTTGGTGCAACAGCTAAGTGACGACGACCCGGGATTTATGGGTATAATTGTTTGATCAGATGAAGCACAATTCAAACTTAAAGAGACTGTAAATAGGCATAACTGTGTGTACTGGAGTGAAGATAATCCCCACATTACTGTTGAAAAGGCTGTGAATTTGCCTGTGTGTGGTTTGGTTTGTGTTCTAGGGGAATTATTGGGCTTTTCCATTTTTAAGGTACTGTAACAGGTGGAAAAGTACCTCACAATGCTTGCTGATTCCATTTTCCCTGTCATTCGTGCAAGTACAGTAATAACAGGTTTTATTCCCAAGAAGATGGCGCCCCGCCGCACTATCATAGGGAGTGCGAGCATACCTGGATCAAAATGTGCCAGGTCAGTCGATAGGACGCACGGAACCAATCGAGTTTCCTGCACGCTCTCCAGATCTTGTGCCGCTCGTCTTTTTCTTATGGGGCACAGTAAAAGATGAGGTCAACGTCGTAAACCACGTAGCCTGGACACACTTTGGGATGAGATTAAAGCTGTGAGCGCAGAAATCCAACTGGGCACTCTGGTGCGAAGTACGGAATGAGTTGTGACTTGTACTCAGAAATGTATCGATGAAGAAGGCCACCATTTTGAAAATTTACTTTAACCAACATTTGGAACATTCCATTTGATTAGAAGAAAACCGCTTACTTTCCAATTTGACTATAGTCTTTCTTCTCCCAGAAATTTAACCTTGTAGGTCGGAAAATAAATTTTCTATGACTTCAAAGTGTGAATATATTTTTTTACGCACCCGGTACATAGATAAGTTTCTGTGTCAACTTCTAACATTCATGTACAGAGCTGGCAACTTATTCATCGAGAACGCCAATGTTATAGACACTGTTGGAAAATCACCTTCCGTTGTTGAACAATTACATACAAACTCCTAAACACAAAGGTATGTATGTACAAAATAATCCAAATGATTATCCATCGATTTAGCAGTGATCAAAACCCATATTTTGCTTGGGATCACAGCACGTTTCATTTTCTTACTGCAACAACGCAGGGTTTAAGAATAGCAAAGATCCGCTTTTCTACGTCCTCGAGAACCTATGCGTCACGTCAAATACACTATAAAATTTTACTTAGTTCCAAGGAAAATGTAGCCATATATAAATTTCAAATGTGTACACACTGTAGGTAGACAACGAATTAGGTTTTTGTATTCTGATCTAATTTCACAAATACATATTAACTTTTAGTTACTCTTGACATGTGTTGCATAGGACTGTTCATGGTGGTAAATTAGTTGTTCGTCCCTAGAGGTCTCCGAAGTGTGTTACATTTCCCAGCAGATGTCCCAGGTACTGTTATAACAAAGAAAATTCCTGTAACCAATATTCTTTGAAGTTAAACTACTACCCGTTACAATACTACTAGTAGGTACGAAAACCGAAGCTTTATAATTATAGACTACACAATTAGGCGATTATGTTTAGTTCAGAAAGGTTGCACGTAATATTGATAGAAATGTGCTCAATTTGACAATTGGCAGATGTTTACAGTTTCCAGGGTTAGTCAAATGATAGCAGTATCGATTTAGAATTATAATTTTGTTGAAGAAGGAAACAGGTTATGCTGAAATTTTTAACTTAAGAGCATGTGAAAAAGCATGACAGAGGAATGTTTCTCCGCGAAGTGCGGGTAGAATAAAAAGGAAGGTAAACATGGACAAACCCGTAACGGCAACAAACAGAACTGCAGAAGACGGAAAGACCACACCAAGTAAAGTAAAGAGTAAGTCAACGAAAGGCTACTGTTAAGAATAGTAGTGGAGACGTGTTCAATGGGACAGGATGTAAAATAAGCACGAACAAAAAGTTCTAAACAGGGGCTATGAAGCAAAACCAGTTTATCTTGGGCATGCAGGAATTAAGCTTGAACTGCAAGTGATTAGTCAAAGGCAAATTTATTTATTTCAGTAAGTAATGACTTCGTTCAAACCTACCATTGCAGTCTTCTCGACCTTACCAAAAATCAGAAGCAAAATGCTTGACGTATACTTTCACTTCTGTTACTTCCTATGTTTTACAGTTGTAGGTTTGCTCTTCTGATGAATCGACGGGAACAGCGGTAGAACAGCAACAGTATATGTGGCGATGCACCTAGAGGTGCTAGCTTCAGAGTGCACTTAAGAAATTCCTAAATATCCCGATGAAGCTATGGTGTGGAATATGATGTGTGTATGCGGTACCTAGATGGACTTCACGAGAACGATACGGTACGGTACTTATCTAGGCACTGGACTTCAGCAAGATCATCTCTAACCCATCCCTGTCCAAAGAAAGCAAATGTCCGGTAGAGAATCGTCTGCTCTTGCATCTGAGACTTCTTTAGGTATTTATGGCTCAGGTCGGATAGGAAATGAAATGTTTATGGTACATGGCCACTATTTTACTGAAGGTACCGGACACTTGTCTAATTCCTCAATTAACTGCAGGTATCCAGAAGTGAATTTTCATGTAGCACAGGAACCTACACTACTTCCGAATTTACATGAATCACTTACGGCAAGAAGGAATTCAAGTATTCGATTGACTAGGGAACATTCCAGACCTTAATACAATAGAAGGCGTGTAGAATAGGATAAGGTTCAGTAGTCGCTTCTTGGCCAACTAAAAAAATCTGCAGCAAGTATGGCAACATGGTAAAGCTGCAATGCTGGCACGGAGCATCAAAAGTATTCCACGAGGTATTAATGCCGTTATTATGCCAAAAGGGGGTGCAACAAAGTAATATCTCACGTGATGCAGAATACTTATCTTGATGGAAACCCTTTAAATCTGGTGAACACTACTAACGAACTCACTCACAAAAATTCTTCGAAATTCCTAATTCGCTGTTCACCTACTGTGTACCACACAATTGACAAAATAAGTATTTATCTTCACTTACCTGGCATATTATGTCCCTGTTGGTAAATCGGACTATCATCCGATATTTGGGAGTATTGTATTTGTTTTTATCTTGCACTATCAAGCGTTTCCGAGCATAGTAATCTGTTTTACCTTCTCTCCTCCTTTTGAACTTCACTTGAAACCTCTTGAAATAGGCTTTGTTCTTTACTACTTTCACGAAACCCTGAAAAGAAAAAATAAAGCTCTAACAATTATGTTCTAGTACAACAAGGTGTGTACTGACTTCTGAAAAATGAAATTCTTGACTTTTTGCCAAACACATAACTGACCATTCTTGAGCATATAACATGGCTTGCACTGACCAAAAACCTTCAACCTAATATTTAAAAAAAGCAAATAAAAGAAAAATATGTCGAAAAAAAGGTGATTGTGGAGGGTGCCCCTTTTTAAGTGATTGTGAAAATTACCCTATGAAAGAGGGGGATTAAAATTTTCAAATTCAACCCCCATATTGTAGCATTTTGTTGGAAAGGATATTTAAAAAGGAACTCTTTGGCGCTAACGAGAAGTTCATAAGTTGCACACCCAAAAACGACTATCCACTAGAATGTATCGAAAAAAAAAAAAAAAAAAAAACTCGAATAACCCGTGCCCTAATAAAAATAGGATTTTTTTTTTTTTCGGAGGTCGTCCTGAATTTCCGAATTGACTGAAAATTTTACAGCAGCAAAGTAGACAACCACCGTCACGTTTTCCTAAAAATAGGCATTTTTCATCTTTTCAACACAGTTTTGCCGCTTTGTTTTTGAAATGTCAGGACCCTTCATACGGTGGTTATGGAAGTTTGTGCCTCAAATAATGTAAAAAAATGTCCTTATTTTATAAAAGCATGTTTCGCTTTAAGAGATATATGTGACAAGCCCACAATAAAAATTTAGGATGACGCCAAAGGTATTTTTTACCTAGTTTCATGAACAAAAGGACAACTGAAACAATGGAGCCTGGAGGGGAAAGTGGGGAGCAGAGTTTGTTTTGACTGCTACTGACTTCCTTTCCCTTACAATGGAGTTCACGTGTGATCAACTTGGGTGAAACGAAAAACACTAAGACAACTGGCTGTTCCTGTTGTCGACAGTCCATGTTGTTAGCCATTCGTCAGCTGAATTCCATGCTGAAAAGTATTCGAAGCTGAGTTATTTTAGATTTGTGCTCGTGTGATTTTAGTGTTTCCTCCCTGCAAACTGTTGGTACTATGCAATATCTATTTCAACAGCTCCATCCATACCATACCAAACACACACTCCCATACGCTCTTGATGTCCGGGGCTCCCACATTTGCTCCTCTGACGATCTACTTCAAAATTATTTCAGAACCCTCTTCTCAGCTCTCACTGAATGGATATCCCGAACACCTAATCCGTTAACAACTGGACTGTGCTAGAAATCACACAAACAGCAACCGGTTTCTCCGCAAAGCTTCCTCCGCTCCCAATCTTTTCGAACTGGCGCACCCGATACTCACTGTCACCTGAAATTTAAAGTGTTTTCCCGTTGTTCCCCAAAATAGTCTACCGCAGACCTCCGAATCTCAACAGAACTGGACCAATCCCGCCTCTGCCCCCAAACCTGACAAGTGCAATAGACCCCGCTGCAGAACCTGTCCTATCTTTGATCCCAGTCTGACCTTTGAACATCCTGTCACTCACAAGACGTACTATTTCCGACACCATGGAAGTTGCGTACCTTCCAACCTCATTTATCTCGTACTCTGTAACCCACGTTCCGCCTTCTGCGTTGGAGAAATCCAAACAACTCTTCTTAATGCAACAACAACCACCACCATCGCTACTACTTCAAATCACAAATTCCGCACCTCCCCATACCTGAACACACTTCTTATCACGGCTGCAAGTTTGACGAAACCTTTCGAGTCAACAACCTGAAAATTCTGAACCCTGACTCAACTACCAGTTAGAGATGTGAGCAGACGTACATCTCTATCCTTTCCGCCAACCATGAACCCGGCCTCAACTGCGTGTAACTTCCTGCAGCGCAGTTTCTTCTTCCACTCTCTTCTCCGTTCCGTCTTTAGTTGCATTTTTATTCTATTTTTGTTTTGTTCCTTATCCTCCCTTTCCCCCCATCTTATTCCTTTAGGAAGCCCCTTACTACTCCTAGTAACCTCCGCACTTTCTTCTTCATTTGGTGTTTTCTCTGATGCATCTAGTTATTTTCCCGCTTCTATAACCCGGCCACACTTACCCAGCATTAGCTGGCAACATGGCGTCTCCTTATCACAAGTCCCGTCCTTTTCGGAACGTTGCTGCTTTTCTATTGCATTCGTGTACGCCTCTTCTTATTCTATAATGTGAGTACCTTTTTTACTTTTATATATAATAATAATTCACAACCATATTCAATCCACTACTAGATGAAGACTCTCCCGGAGGAAGGAGTTGGTCTCCTGCTCTCACGCTGACCAGACGTGTTCGGAGAGGACAGCCAAAGCTCTCAACTCTGATCGCCACTGGTTTTTATTAACAGCAGCTCCCAATTGCATCAAGTCTTTCGAGACCCTCTCGCTTTGGAAACAATCCCTTGGCAGAACTGGGAATCGAACTCGAGACCCCACGACCAGCAGTCAGCGACGGTAACCACTAGACCAGCGGGGCGGTCATATATATACATATAAGGTAGTAAAAAAGGTACTTACATGTTGGAATATCAAGACAGGTATACAGGAACTTCACAAACACACACGGAAACCTGTTGTTTCGCTAAAGCGTTTTTAACTGGTGGTAGAAAAAATGAACAGAGCGGGCAGGTGTAAGACTGATGATAAGGAAACGCCGTATTGGTCAACCAATACAAGATGGTAAAAAAGAGAGAAAAAGGTACTTACATTATAGAATACAGGAACTTCACAAACACAATAGAAAAGTGGCAACGTTTCGCAAAAGCCTTTTCACATGGTAAAAAAAAATAAAAAAAAAAAACAACAACAGAGCGGACTGGTACTAAAATAATGTTGTCAACAGGTTTTAAAAAAGGAACTTAATGTCTCAAGATAAATTTAATTTTTGGCCGATAACATTTTACGTCTCAAGTGAGAATAAGCAACAACACTTCATCGCTACTGATTATGGACGTACTGATAATGCTATAATAAATGTCTGACGAATAATAGTAAAAGAACAACTTTCTTCAATTTCTTTAATCACGGAGAATGTTTGTCAGTAGAGAGTAGCAGCTTTTCTTAAAATGTATTTACTGCTTTTAGGTATCTTAAGCTCAGACAGTGTAGTTAGTAGCTGTGGAAACTGGTGTAACAAGTAAATCAGTATTTAAAAACAGGCGAATGGATACTCATGTTTTTAAGTCTGTTGAAAGTGAGTGGTCATTTTAGGTTTATCTGATTGTACTTGAATAAAGTTCATGATTGAGGCCGTGTAGGAACACTATAATTGTAGGCTTATAGGGGATTAGTGGGAGGCGATAGTCGCTCGCTCGTTTTTCAATGTTGTATTCGCGGGAATTCTCTTAGCACCAAAAAGCAGTATTACACGCAACGTAATAAGGCATTCGTTTGTCATGCTGCCAGAGACCTCTACTGGAAAACTACTAATGAAGTATTCTCCTATTGATGATAGCGTCAGAATAAGACAGGAAATCAAATTACTTTTTTTATCTTCGGTATCCTACTTTTGATTATGGGACAATATTATTTTGAACAGCAATTTCATACACCATATCCACAAAAATGCGCACAGTAAAGATTTTCTGAGATTATAAGTTAATATTACCTACAAAGTGGAAAACTATCTAAATAAATCTCCGTTCATCTAATAACATTTCCGCATACTTCCCGATTTTTTAGCACTATATATTTGCTAAAAGCAGTTCTGAATCTTCAGTACTTATGTTTTTTCACATACTCTCACTGTATCCACTCTCATTTTGGAGGGCAGCGGACATTACAAATTAGTTTTCCTCCGAAAACAGGTTAGATGAAAGAGACTAAAGGAAGCAAGTCACTCAAGAGGACTCGAAGGATCATGTACAAGTATTCGTTTCTTCTATCATTTCATGCTCGGGAATGTAAAAAAAAAAAAAAAAAAAAACTTGACACCCCACTACTTTTCAATATCTGAATTTCATGAGTGCTATCCACTAGTTAGGAGGAGAATAGAATTCGGAGCAGCTCTTGTGAAGTCCGAAAGATGTTCACAACACATGACGTGCACAGTCGTACATTAACGGAGTATCAGCGTTGCCACACAGCAAAGGAAAATTCTGTCGAAATCTCACGCGCGGAAATACGTATAATAAAACTTCGGTAAACGGTTTTGTACGACCAGTTCAGTAAATAATTGCGGTACGTCAAGATAAAATGAATGCAATGTTCCACAAACATCCATGTCCCAGGCGGAATTCCAACAGGCTGTCTTGGAGATGCTGGCCTAACGGCTCAGACCACACGACTGCCTCTATCGGCATCGTACGTATGAGTAACGAAAGAACCTAACCTAGCCAACTAACCCGCCTTTGCTCGGCACTGATTTGTCGGCGTAGTTTTCAAGCAAGAATGTACTCTAATTCATTTGTCGCAAGGTAGTGTACAAGTAATTTCGGGTTCGATTTACTTCATCTACTCCAAAGAAAGAACAATTTACAGAAAAGATAAATAGGAAAGTATGTTGCGGTGTTGAAACGCAAATTAGAGGAACTTTGGAGCCATGAAGTAGTGTTATAAGGGTGAAAGAACATGTACGTGGCACTATATGAGCTTCCGCCATGGGGGAGGATTGGAAGTAACTTCATATATATATATATATATATATATATATATATGGTGGAATAAAGAAAGTGGAAGGAAAAGGGAGCACCCCGAGAAAACCCACGCACACGATATATATATATATATATATATATATATTTCATGAAGATAGGAAGTACTGTCTGGTCAGCGTGGGACCAGTAGACCAACTCCTCCCTTCGGGGAGAGGTCTCATCCTCTAGTGGATTGAATATGGCTGGGATTTATTATTATTATAATATATATATGCGAACCTGATTTTCCTAACCTAACCCACCACAGCCCGGGATGGAGTTACTGGTCTCCCACCAAGCGCCTCCCCAGGTGGCGGATAGGGGAATGCCGAACAGATATGGTGGGTACCTGAAATATTCCGGGGCGGAGCAAAACCAGTACTGCTGCCTTGCAGTTAGTAGAGGGATCTACAAAGGCTAGGGGAAAATAACCCCGAAAAAAAAAAATATAATGGTGAGGGAAAGCAGCATGACCATTAGCACCATGAGACTGAAGATGAATGACAACGGCAAGGCTCAGATATGGACAGAGGGCGACATCTTGAAAGTCTACCTTTACTGCGAGGTCACAGAGCTGACAACTATACACCGCTAAAACAGGTCAAGAAATAGTAACAGATGGTTCATGGATTCTCCTGGGATAAAATATTCCAGAGGTAAACTAGTCCCTCATTCGGATCTCCGGGCTGGGACTGCTTCGGGGGGCTCCAAGAACAGGATTAAGGAAAAGGAAAACCTTAGAATAGGAACGTACGAACGTTATACCAAAGGGGCGTTCTTCTGGTGTCGATACGCGAGACCGAGAAGTACGAGCTAGACATATTAGTTATACAAGAAGTTCGGTGAGAGGATGAAGATAGCATCCGACAGGGCAAGTACACTTTCTACTACGGTGGAACACGGTCTCAGGATTCCTCATTAACAACATCCTTCAGGTGATTAACAATATAGAGTTCGTAAGACTATCGTACGTTACGATACGTACTCGATGGGGCAGCACGGTTTTAAAAAATGTCAATGCTCCGACCGAGGTGGCTAATGATATATTCTACGATGAGCTAGAAAGTCTGTTTGACCACTTACCGAACTACAATTCGAAAACTGTGTTGGGCGATTTCAATGCAAAGATAGGGAGGGATGAAAATTTTGACCTACTATAGGCAAATACAGCCTTCACGAGAAGACCAACAACAATGGAGACTGATAACATTCGCGATTTCGACAAACCTACTGGTAAAGAGCACGTACTTTGAACACAAAGACATACACAAATACACATGGGTATCTCCGGACGGCAAAACGCTCAACCCAATCGGTCACGTATTAGTAGATAGACGAACACACACCAACATAATGGACGTTAAGTCGTATAGAGGAGTGGAAGGTCACCGACCATCAATTAGTGATCACAAAGGTAAGGGAAAAATTATGCATCGCGAACAGAGAAAGGAAGGGGTCAAAACAAATGAAATTCGAAGTTACAACTATTAAATAATCCGAGCATAAAAACAGATTACCTACTCTCAAATAGGTTAGAAATCTTAGCCAACTCGAGTAATAATAAGAATGAAGTTAATGAAATTTATTAAGATGTGAGAGGCAATTCGTGAAACAATTAAGAGCACAGCGAAGGAACGCGTAGGTGAGAAGAAACAACAGAAAAACATACCTTGGTTTGATGAGGAATGCCTTAAACTTCATGAGAAACGAAGACAAGCAAGGCAACGATGGTTAATAAAATCGAAGCAAATAACAGCCATTACAGTAAAGCGAAACGAAACGCCACACACAGAATTACGAACAAGAAGCGAGAATATCTGACGCAGAAGATAGAAAAAAACGGCAAGACAAATAACATACGAAATTTATACAAAAGGGGAAACTCGTTACGAAAAGGTTACCAGCCGAGGCTAGGAATGATTAGAAATGAACGTGGAGATCTTCAGGCGGATCCGACTAATATAGTCGGACCGACAAACTTCTTAATGTACACAACGGGATACAGGAATTTTAAATCCATACTGCAGAACCGTGGATTCCCGAACCTAACGAGATAGAGATGTCGGAAGAAATTGAAAAACTTCAATTCACCAGGAACAGACAATATTCCAGCCGAATTAATTAAAGCAGGAGGAACGGCACTAATCAAGGAACTACATAAATTGATAAGTGCTATATGGAAAGAGGAGGAGCTCCCAAAGGAACGGAAAACCTCAATAATAGTTCCGATTTACAAAAAGGCGATAAATCATACTATAATAATTATCGCGGAATCTCGTTACTTCCAACCTGTTACAAGGTGGTAAGTAATATTCTAAGTGTATACGTAGATGAAATAATTGGAGATCACCAATGTGGATTTAGAAGAAATAGATCCACGGTGGACCAGATATCTGCCTTGAGACAAATTTTGAACAAGAAATGGGAATACATTGGGACGGTTTATCAGCTATATACTGATTTGAAGAAAGCATATGATTCTATCAAAAGGGAAAAGTTATACAATATCCTGATACGATTTGGAATTCCGGAAAAAATTTGTTCAACTAGTGAAGATGTGTCTCAACTACCCCACAAGCAGAGTACGGATAGGTAATATGTCAGATAGTTTCAAGATTTGCAACGGACTGAAACAAGGCGATGCCTTGTCACCACTACTGTTTAACTTTGCGTTAGAATATGCGATTTTAAAAATTAAAGGGGACAAAAAGGGACTATCATTGAATAATTTGAATCAACTGTTTGTATACGCGGATGATGTAGACTTAATAGGAGACGATATAGATGCACTACAGAGCAAAACCGATGTCTTTAGTAGAAGCGTGCGATGAGATAGGTGTAGAGGTTAACATAGAAAAAACAAAATACATTATAACAAGCCGAAACACAGGTAATGAAGGAAATAAAAACAAGAATTAAGGATGAGATCATAGAGAAAGTAAACAAATTTAAATATTTGGAAGCATACGTAACAAGCCGAAACGAGGTCACGCAATAAATAAATAATTGCTTAGTATCGGGGAACGCATGTTTCTATTCAGTCCAAAAGCTTCTAACATCGTGATTAATATCAAGGAAATTGAAACTGAAAATATACAGAACGGTTATTTTGCCGGTAATACGGTTGCGAAAGTTGGAGTACGACCCTAACAGATGAACATAAATTACGTATATTTCAAAATAAGGGTTTGAGAAAGATTACGGGCCGAAACGCGACGAGATGACTGGAGGTAACTGCATAATGTAGAACTCCACGGACTGTACGATTCACCAGATGTAAAAATAATGAAATCGCGGCGACTAAGGTGGGCAGGCCATGTAGCTCGGATGGGGAAAAATTATATATCCTGGTTGGAAGGACAATATTAGAAGTGATCTTCGAGAAGTAGGTGTTTGTGATGGAAACTGGCTTGATATTGCACAGAACAGAATCCAATGGCGGATGTTTCTTACTACGACGATGAACTTGCAAGCCATAGTTAGTTAACCCACCTAAGCGTAATTTAAAAATAGTAAATGAAGGCAAAAGCTAAATAAAAAGCAATCTCAGCGTGATGTCATTACTATTCTTTCGAGTGCCACTCTATCGCGTTCTGAATCAACTGGAGTACATATTTTACAAATTAATCATTATAGTGTGATTTTTGACGACTTAAGTGAAAATAAATATGCAAAGTTATCTCCACTCCGTCGGGTAACAGCTGAATATATTGTAATGTATTTTGTATAGTCCTGTGTTTCAAGTAAATACGAACAGTAAAAACACTTTACTACTACTACTGGACAATTGTTTTGTAAACAATGTTAAAAAATCTACATCAATACTGCCGTAAGTTCAATCAAGTTATCAACATCACTTTTAATGAGTACAAGGGAGAAAATAGGAGTAATATTCTACACAGGAATGAGGCCTATTAATTATTTTCAATACAAACCAAACTACTCTAACCTTGGGTGCGCTTACACATATGGGTCGTTCCTCCTCCCAAACTAGAAACCTAGCCTTTCTCTCGTATATGAAGGGGCACTGCCAGATACGTAACGGGCGTGATCCGTAGCCCAGATGGGTCACTAGAGTTAAGCTAAGAGCAATTTATTATTATTTCCAACTTTCGAGTCATGAATTTTTTTTTTGCATACGTGCGTAACAAAATAAATTTAATTCTAGTAGCACGTCATTCCTTTTCATACCAATACTGATTATCTTAATAAATACGAGTGTACATTGAATTGCTTAGTAAGTAAATAGAACACAACTGAATCAATTTACGCCCACATTCCTTTTATAATTTACTTCGAAGTCAAACCAAAATCAATAATAATCGTTGTACGTTGACTTAACTTAAGTTCTCTTTCTGAAATATGCAATAACAAACACTATCCAGGCCGCCATGATAACTGACCACGCACACACAAACTTTTCTACATCCACTTTTATCGGGTTGTAAAACAACGATCCAAACAACATTTCCTCGAATATGAAGTACGTACACACCAATTTAGATTTCAGTTTCACGAACTCTATAAAATATTACCATTTTTTATAATAACAATTCTTCATTAATACCCCTGCCAGGTAGCTTCGGCTTAAGGCTAACCACGTCCTGAAGAGAACTTGACGTAAGAGTACGCATGCGCATTTTTTCACATTCTTCTTCCTCTTCTTCAGGAACGAAAAAAATAAGTATAATCTCATTCATTGGCAAAGAAGACCAACTAAACTTTCCCTAAGTTTCATATTCCATTCATTATGGCTCTTTAGGCAGTTAGCGAAAATGTACTAGTTATTGGCCCTTTTAGAGTTTAGACTACTGTCGTTTCGAAACTCGAATCTTTTTCGGCGTTATTTTTTATGTCAATGCTAACTGTAAACTCTAAAGCCCCTCGTACACGATTCAATAAAGCTTGAACAAGAGCGTTGAACAAGCAATTGGATGAAAATGACGTCACGAGTCAGAGACTCCACACAGGAAATCTCTTGAATTCAAGTCTTCTCATACAATTCGTCCTATTTAGAACATGTCCTATTTTTATTGAATTCAACGCAGTGATCTACCAGTCACATCGCTGGTGACTTGAACACGTGACAACTGTGCTTCTGGAATGCAAAAATTAAAATGTGAACATGGAGCAGGGAATTTTTAAGCCCTTGTTTTTACGATGCGAAATAAAGATATTATCAGAAAATCTAAATAAAAATAAACTAAAGTGTCGCTACAAGAAATTAAATCGCATCTTGCTGTGGTAAAGTGTACCTGATGTTTCTTCTGTAGCTTTTGTACAATCACTATTTCAATAGAAATTGATTCCTAATAAAGTTCGTATTGTATTTAGAAGCAGTAGGGTATTAATATTTAAAGTACCACTGAGTTGCTCATAATTTATGTGGAAAGGTCGAGTTTTTATTTACTGTATGTAGGATGTTCAAAGCTGCTAAACATAGAAGTACTTTACTTTACATAGAGGTACACTTTACTTTAGGGCATGAAAAAATGTAATCTTTTCCAACGTGTGTGGAAGGGCTGTAACTTAAAATATAACAAAGTTTCGAGTCATGGAAGTATTAAATTAGAGTGAAAAAGCGAAAAGTACTTGGAACTTCTTGGCTGCTTCCACGTTGGTGAGCGAGCACATTAAACCGTGCATGAAATAGCGAAAAGTACTTGGAACTACTTGGC
>JAGDQP010012171.1:0-51008 GCA_022664845.1 Lepisma saccharinum
TGCACACAAGATTATTCAGCTCCCTTAACTCATACAGCCAGATATCTACCACTATGTTTAACTTATGCGACCAACAAGAAACATGAGTCATATGGCTCCCAATTAAAACGGACAAAGTACCATAAACACTTCGCCATGTACTTGAGGTACATATTCCTTTCGAATTTGAGAGGCGGATGGCAAAACAGCTGACCCTGTTGGAAAAAGAAACCGTCATTAGAAAAGGAAAATCCTCATAAGTGCAATAAAATATACATATATATGAACTTTGTGGTTTTCATTCTTTCCGGGTAAATCCAGTGAAAACCAGTAACTTCCTATCATGCCGCACGTATATCACTCTACTTACATTTCCTTTCCGATTTCCTACCTTCCAAGGTCGTTAAGCATTATACACATCCGAAAAATTGTCCAATTCTACTTGAATTAAAGTAAATTTATTGCACGAGAAATATCATCATCATTAACTACTTCTAACATTAAACGTCCTTCCCACAACGATAAAACTACCTTATTCTACCTGTAAATTTTCCAAAAGTCGGCTGTCGACTTCTGAAGTTCACCCAAATATGAACCAAGAAAGTAACACTTTATACATAGTGTACAAGAGTAGTTTCCTAGTAAAGGCATCTCATGAAGTTTGTATTTTGAAGTCTTACCGGAACATTATAGTATTGATGGATAGGACAACACACTTCGAAACCGCCACTGTTTCTTGCTCAGACATGAAACTATTTGTACTGTCAAGCCAGGGTCGTTGGCTCAACACGGAAGAAATTTCTGCATTCCCGGATTAAAGTTAAATATTGAGACAGCAAGACAGAAGGAAATAGAGGTTAGCGAGAGTCTACCGAGTGGTTTGGAGAGATCGTTGGGAGTCTGCGCTGCAATGCTCGAATTAGGCAGGTCCTGCTGTCTGTGAACCGGTCGTCAAGCCAAAGCTTGGGAAGGCTTTGGGCACCATAGGACCAGTAATTCTATGGGACACAATGAATTGGGCGTCACTTTGGAACCAGCGAGCTAGCTGCTTGTTTGCATGGTTTGGAGCCTTGTTGAAATTTGGGAACGTCGGAGCCAGCGACCCCTGTCTGAGCCGTCTTTCTGGTAAGTGGAACTGTGATTGTGAATGCTTGGTATGGAATTCATTGCCGCTGGTGGGACTCGTTCCGCCCGTTTTTTTTTTCATGATTAGTGTTCTGTCCCAGGGTTAATAAACAAACCTTTTTATTGAACTTATTGTCCCAATAATGCCCCAAAAGTGTCTGCACACAATCCTGAAGTTATTACTAACATTTCCTTAAAGTTAATTGAACTCGATTGAAGTACGAAACGAACTACGATCTGTGAAAGTTAAATTTTGTTTACCTGCACGGAATTTGAATAACTGACGTAAAGCGAAAAAGGCGGGAAACCCAAGTGGGTTTGAGCCTTAATAGGTTTATCCAATACATCTGTCATTAAGTAACGGGTTCATCTTCAACTATCAGATATAGGTTACCAGTCCCGGATTATGAAATCAGACATTGCTCTTGCAATCGCAAGTAGAAGTAACTTCGAATCAATGGATTCAACAGTTGCTTCTATGGTCGTTTCTTATGTCTAATTAACTCTCCATATGTTTCGGAATCACCTCCAAATTTTTGCTCTACACTGCCTCCCACTGTACAGTACAGTGTATGTTATTCCTATAAACGGATGGGACGGGCCCTTCCAGATGGTAATGAAGTAAAGCAAGAACGAATTAACAGTTCCACACTCCCGAACTTTCCAATTCGAACAATTCTTTGTCCGTGCTTTTCTACCTCCTATCTACCCCCTCCTCATCTCTTTTGTACAAAAGTTTATCTACCTAAGTGAAAGCCTTATTTGTAATCACGGACATGTTTCTACATGCGACAATAGATTTACGAACGCTCAGTGAAGTGCATATGTGTAAATGTTAACTAGTTTTTTTAATTTTTATTTTCCGTCATTTCAGACTTTTACTAGGAGACAAAGGACTGATTAAAATCACCAACGGGTATACGACTCACGATAGTGTCACCAGAACTGTTGATAGAGATTAGAGTTTTAACGGCCGGGAAAAAAACTAAATTTTCGAAAAAAAAAGAGCAAAAATTGGATTTTTCCACGAGCCAAAAAAACCTGGTTTTATTGACGAAATCGTTGTCTTTTCATTTCCAATATTAATTACTTATCACATGTAATACATATGTTGCTTAGTACAATTAAATGTTCTTACGTTAAAAAATGTACAAAAAAATCAACTTACAGTAGGAATGCAATATACCACATTAGTCCCTTGTACATGACAGAAACATTTTGTTCACTTTTGTCCCTTGGGCATCTTTGGCTCAGACCAAGAAAACTTACATAATGCTTCAAACCTTTGTCAGCGGCAGTTCCATTGCGGATTTTTTCTTCTAAATATGTGTACTGAACATGAATTAATATTTTAACTAATTCATTGATCATAAAATGCTGTCTGGGACCCCGTAAAACACGTTCTTTTCCAAAGTAGCACGTATTAAAAAAAAAAAAAATGCTGCGTTCAATTTTTCCGTTTTCTAAAAAAAACACTCATCAAGATGACATGCTTTTTTCTCCTTTTTCGTTTATCGTTTTGTTTTATCGCTTGGACAAAAAGTGCAAGGAAGCAGCTCAAATAC
Source organism: Lepisma saccharinum (assembly GCA_022664845.1). Lineage (NCBI taxonomy): Eukaryota > Metazoa > Arthropoda > Insecta > Zygentoma > Lepismatidae > Lepisma > Lepisma saccharinum. Next base: position 2,670 of record JAGDQP010012171.1, read on the forward strand.
TGCAATGATATGTTTATATATGTTTACATTAATATTCATTCACGTGTGCTTTTCTTCTCTTTTTATTTTCCACCTGGAACTCTACAGAGCTTCACATTGGCAAGTCAAGATGTCTGCTAGCTAGAAGTCCTTTTGTGCATCCACGTTTCCGTCTAGTAGTGTCGGTCGCTGCCTCATACCACGTGGTGTTCCGAGTGCATTTGTAAACAACACAAAACATTTTATGTTTGTATCTTTTCAAGCGATTGGATTTTTCTGTACTTTATTTTATTATTTTTAGGCAAAGAAAAGAATAAAACACTAGAAAAAGGCAAGAAGGGATATTAAATTAAAGGTGAATTTTGGACTCTAATCATGATACTGACAGAGCGGATCTCAGTCTCTACCTTCTCACCTATTTCTTAATGAGCGGAGACTGATTAAAAAATTAGATTCGGGGGGGGGGGGGGGGGATATGGACAGACCAGGGTCGTTGGCTGAACACGAAAGAAATTTCTGCATGGCTTTGGGAGGCTTTGGGCACCATGGAGCCAGTCATTCTATGGGACACAATGAATTGGGCGTCACTTTAAAACTAGCGAGCTGGCACTTTTCATAGTTTATAGCCTTGTTGGAATTTGGGAACGTCGGAGCCAGCGACCTCTGTCTGAGCCCTCTTTCTGGGAAGTGGAACTTTGATTCTGAATATTATTGATATTGATTTATTGCGCTCCGTTAACCATGTAGCATACAAACCTGTATTATAACTTGTGTTAAAAAAAAAACTAGAAAATTGAACGTCGGAAAAAAAAGAAAAACTTTTAATTTTCGTGCTAATTTGGGAAGGAACTTTTTTTTTTTTTAACTATTAAAGGGTCCCAGACAACATTTTTATGATCAATGAATTAGTTGAAATGTTAGTTGGTGTTCAAAACACATATTTTTTCAAAAAAGGGGTTAACTATAGTAGTGACGGACCAACTTTTAGAAATTTACAGGATGAATTGAGATAATTGTCTGATGTTTGTGAGTAATAGGGAGGAAAATAGTAATGTGGGTAACATTATAAGTGAATAATAATATTGTTGTAGTATGTTATCTCAAAGAAACCTATGAAATATCTCAAGGAAACCTATGAAATTTTTCAAAGAAATCTAAGAAAGATGTTTTAGGACGCACTCCATGTTGTGGCAAAACTAACTATTTTGCGTAGAGTTATAGTTGTTGTCATGTGGAAGGCGGTAAGGCAGTGTTAAAATGGCGCGTCTTTGTTATGGTTATGACATTTATTGCGTTAGTTTTATTGAATCGTATAGAAATGACGAGGGAAAGTGAATTTTTAAGGTTATTTAGCAGAGTATTTATGTAAGGAAAGTAAAAGGCCCCGAAACATGGCAAATGGGAGAGTTTACACGCCTGTGTGCTGAAGGTAAGTGTGAATATGTCAAAATATATTTTGTAAAGATACATGAACTTACCTAACCTCCACGTTCATATGATCATGTCACTACTAATGCCAAAAAAAAAGTCCGCAATTGTACTAAACCTAAACAACAATTGCATTAGATGTAATAAGTATTAATATTGGTAATGAATAGTAAAAAAAAAAAAAGAAATGTATTTCGTCAATAAATCCAGGCTGCCTCGTGGAAAAAAAACCAACAAATTTTCCTGTATTTTTTCGAAAATTTGTTTTTTCCCCCGGGCTTCAAAAACTTTAGTGGTAATCAAACTTAAGAGACCGGAAGTCAATAGGCCTATATATATATATTACAGGAAATGACATGGATATGCATTAAAACTTTCTGTGAATTTTAAGGTTTCATTTTTAAACGGATAAACAACGATTTTCTTACCTCCGCATTAGTATGTTTAATAATTCATCCACGCGTTATACTTTAGGAGATGTACCAGAGTATGTTTAAGTACAAGGGCACAAACTGATTTTACAATTCTATAGATAACTATAATGGACCGAGAGATTTACAGCTCATGCATAATGTGCAGAACTATTTATCTAGTAGACGTTTCTTATGTAGTGTATATGCATTTCCTCAATCATTTTCTTAATCACTGCTTGTGTGTGCTTTCAAGGACTGTAAGTGCAAGCAAAAAAACGAAAAAACAGTCAAGAAACGCAATGGAATAATACTAATTTAGGGTCTTTACATGCACTTTATACAAGGGTGCAATTGGATTAGGTAAATTTTTAATACTTTACAAAAAAACTGAACGTAATGGTACTAATAAAAAATTACTCATGGTATGGCACTCTTTACGTAAATCCTACTGCTAAAACGCAAGAAAAAAATAATGGCTAAAGACTTCGACTTTAACATTTGGAACAGTGTGTAATCGTCTTCAAATATCTTAATCAATATGAATAAGTTTTGAAGTTCATAAAAGACATAAACACACAACTACAAGCATGAACACATAGCATTCATTTGCTTAAGCTTTAACATTTGATTATCTGTTTTTACTTGACGTGCGGAAAACAGTTTGCCATATATTACGTACCGGTACACCAGTAAATTCTATACTAACATCTCCAGGTAATTCCTCTTCAGGACAACTAAACTTCAAACCATTACCTAATAGTCGAGTTGTTTTGGAAATGCCAATATTCTAACACCAAATAGTGCTTGTAACTCGGACGTACTCTCGAAGTATCAATCGTCATCGCATTCCTCACACTTCCGTGTCCAATCTAGGAAGTGTTCAATTCAGATATCTTTCGTATGCTAATGTTCAATACAGACATTGGCATAACGTTACTGCTCAAGATATTGTGTCAATATTGAATGATACAGAATATCAGTTAATTTAGTTCATATTTTAGGATGCCAACGGGTATTAGGCATCTCATGTGTTGGTTGATGTGCTCATAAAACCAATTTTCTGATAAAGGACGTAAGGGCAAAGAAGGAAGGTGACTGACTGGCATGTGTACACATGCTTACGATTCTCAATTTGATTCTCTGCTTCTTCGTCGCTGGACGTATTAACTACTCTCGCTACATTCTAGTGCACCTCAGGTCCATGAAAAGAATGATATCCTTGTAATATTGGGGATCGTTTTCTTAAAGAGAAGTCATGCGGCAAACCCTGTATAAATCAGAATTTCTTTCAGAATATTTCGTCCTGGTGGGAGGTGATCGTGGAGGGGCTGGGTCGGTAGCGACAAGATAGATACTTATATATTCAAAGTAAAATTGCTCGAGCAATTACTCACTGAATACCCCTAAAAGAAATTATGTTCAGCAAAGATTTTGAATAAGTAGGACTTCCTCGAGGTCGAATGCACCGGAACGACTCAAAGTTGAGCACAACGGCTAGGGCCAACATAGACATATATTTAAAGTCAAATTGCTCGAGAATTACTCCCTGAATAACCCTAAAAGAAATTATGTTTAACAACGATTTTGATTAAATAGGACGTACTCGGAGTGGAACGTACCGGAACGACTCAAAGTTGAGCATAATCCGTAGAGACAACATAGATACTTATATATTTAAAGTCAAATTGCTCGAACAATTACTCACTGAATAACCCTAAAATAAATTATGTTTTAAACGATTTCGAGTTAACAGAAAGGAACATATACACGCTCTCTCTGATTCTTTCTTTCTCTATCAGACTCTAGGGAACTAGCAGACAACCTTGCTGCAGCGTGGGAGAATGTTTCGTTGCTTGCTCACCATAAATGCTACATTTTTAAGCAGTGCGAAGTAGGAGGGGAGGAATTAGAAACGTTCTGTTTGCATTTGGCGTGCAACGTCTCAAGTCCTGTACTAATTGTATTACAACTCCCATTCCAACATCTAGGGGAGGGGAAGGCTATTTAGCGAATTAGGCGTTAAAGCGTGTGCGCGTGGATTGCAACTCCAAAATTAAACTCTGAACTTGTGATCTATTTTTCTCTTCCTAAAGGAAACAATGGCTTTTTTGAACCCCGGGGGGTAGAATATTATTACATGTTCTATATTTTGGAGTGATTGAATTAAAAATTAAATAGCTTTAAGAAAAGGGGTGTTGCGCAACGAGCAAAAAAAAAAACACCACCGCCACTGCTTCTGAATGCTGTAGAAAGCTATACATTTATCATGTTTTATTCAAAATTGAACTTACGCGTATCAAACTCTTAGGAACTGATTTGTATAAGAAACGAATTTGTACTATTGAGTAATAACCCTAGAAAGCAGCTTGCTACAACACGAGGCTGAACTTGTGCATATATTGTAGAGATTCGTTGTTATTTGATTTGAGGTTAGTACTTTCAAAAGTAATAAAATAAAAAAAAATCATCTTTTAATGCCAAGTTAAATCTTGTTAATTCATTTTTCTTTGTCAGGGTGAAGTTATAGGAAGCATAACAATGTGGCATCGAATGCATTCCCATCATTTCCCCAGTAAGGCAACAGGAGAACAAAGAAGTAGCGAATTGGGATGAATGAGGATTTTAACTCAAGTCCTGCTGATTACGTGGATTATCTGCAGCGTATTTCTCATCTGAAAAATAAAATATGAAAAGAGGCAGGCTTTTATAACAAGCCACACTGCCGAAATCAAGGTATTTCAGCATACAGTTTAACAATGGACAATATCCGCATTCAAGGGCCTTCTCTGTAGGAGGAAGCTTCCCCTCACGTAGCTCATTTAACAATTTGATTTATTTACATTCTGGTGACCAGATTCCATGCACAAGCATTCTGGTATGGAATACGTCATTACAGATACATGTAATACAGATTGCACACACACACACACACACGTCAATATATATACCATATAAGAATTATTATTACAATGAACTTATACAATGTTACAATGAGTACAATACGATATATAAACAAGTTTGAATTGCAAAGAATAGAAAGAACGCAGATTCTACAAAGAAGATAACTTACACTATGCTACCACACAGGAATACAAACATATTCACAAAAATAATAGGATTATCAGAAAATTATTTATGTTGCAGTGAATGAACAAGGATAAATTAGCACAAAATATAAAAAATACAGAGTACAATTAAAAAGAAATTCATACAATGGTAGAGTGAATACACAATATATATTTACATAGAATACAAAAAGAAAACCGTTTGCTATTAGGTACAACTCAATAGTTTTCAACTTAGTCCTGAGTGTGAAAATTCTTCCACATTATAAAAACATCTTTCAATAAGCAGTTTTCTTAACTGTGTTTTAAAGGTGTTTTTGTCTTTAGCATGCTTAATATTTAAGGGTAGATCATTATAAAATTTAATGCCCATATATAGTTGGGATTTGGAGAACATTGTTGTTTTGTGATAGGGTAGGGACAGATCTTGATTGCGTCTTGTATAGTGATCATGTTTATTGTAGTTTCTCTTCAAATGCTCAGTATTATTATATGTCAGAAGAAGTACTTTATATATATATATAAAGTGACGGAAAAGTTAATATATTTAATTCTCGAAATAGTCTTTTGCATGACATGCCAGTTATCGCTCTTATTGCTTGCTTTTGCAATAAAAATTGTTTCTGTCTATTCGGAGAGTACCCCCCAAAAGCCAGTCCGTATCTTAATTGTGATTCGAGCATGGCGTGATATACTGTTAATATAGTATTTCTGTTAACAATTGGTACTAATGACCTAATTAGGAAGATGGTTGAAGAGAGCTTACCACATAATATATCAATATGCTCTTTCCGTTTTAACTCTTCATCAAGTATTACACCAAGAAATTTTGTAAATTGAGAACACGTCCTTATTTAATATGTTTAATTTCGGTGTAGCATTGATCTTCTGCCACTTTTTATGGAAATAAATGCATTTCGTTTTTTCACTGTTCAATTTTAGTTTATGTTGAAACCAATTTTCTAATTGAGATACTATTGTGTCGATTTTTTGTTGAAGGTTTGCCATATCCGACTTGATTAGTACATTAGTATCATCAGCATAAAGAATTGTATTTCCTTGTGTGTTATGTTGAGGAAGATCGTTGATATATATTAAAAACATAAGCGGTCCGAGTATTGAGCCTTGTGGAACACCAACTTTTAATTTTACAGGGGAAAAAATTGATTTTGTTATTAAACCCGTATTTTCGTCAATATGACTAATTTCAACTACCTGGGTTCTATTTAGTAAATATGATTCTAGCCAGGATAAGGACTTTCCTCGTATGCCATAGCGATACAATTTATTTAGTAAAATACTGTGCCTAACACTGTCGAAAGCTTTGCTTAAGTCACAAAAATACCAAATGAATTTTCCTTATTATCTAATCCATGTAAAATGTCCTGAAGAAAATCTGAAAGTGCCTTTAGAGTTGATTTTCCACGAAGAAATCCATGCTGGGATTGAGATATCACTTTGTTATATGCGAGGTGATTTTTAATTAGATCGCCAATCACAGTTTCAAATATTTTTGAGAACGTAGAAGTGAGAGATATTGGGCGGTAACTTTTTACGTTTTTTATTCCCTTTCTTAAATAAGGGTTTCACTATGGTTGTTTTTTAGATACTGTGGGAATATACCTTGCTTAAATGATTCGTTTATTATATGTGCTAAAGGGCGCGCAATAATATGTACAGATTTTTTAAGCACAGACATCGGAACTTCATCGTATCCACAAGACATGGTATTCTTAAGTTTCATTATTACTCTCATGACTTCTTGAGGGGTAGTGGGCGTCAAAAACAGAGTGTTTGAGATAAATGGAATGCTATTACTTTTGTTTTGAATTAGCAAATCTGATGTATCATTAAGTTCATACATTCCAATGCTAGAAAAATAATTGTTGGAATATTCTGCAACGTCTTTGGGGTCGTTAATAACATTATTACTAAAATTAATTAATTCGATATTTTTGTTTGAGTTGTCAATATTATGGGATTCCCGTTTTATAATTTCCCATGTCATCGTATTTTTATTGGTAGCGTTTTGTATCAATTTGTTATAATGCATTTTCTTTGCTCTAGTCAGTACCTTCTTATATACTTTCTTGTATTTCGCGTAATATTTAATAAAATTTTCGTCTGCACTACTTTTACTCTGCGTATAAAGATGTTTTAATTTATTACACGATGTAACAATACCGATGGTAATCCAAGGTTTTTTGCCAATGCTGCTGGCATGTTGACCTCCAAAAGTATATAGATGTAAAGTTATAAACTCTTCGTTGTACATCTGCGCCGATGTTTGACAGACACAGGAAAAATCATTGTTTGTTTCCTCAAAATAAATTTTATGTATTAATTCCTCACAACACTTCTCGTTCGTATAGTACCGTATATCTCGAAACATCGATACACAAAGATACACCATATGTTGGACAATAGAATATTAGTTTCCTCACTGGCTTACCTTACGATGTTCCTCTTTCATGTAGCACACATGGCGAGGTCTTTGCTTATTCTACTTGCTACCTGGTGCTTTTGGAAGCAGTTTGTATGCGTAATCTCTTTCCCAATCAACCTACTGGCCGGAGAGGTCAGCGAGCGTTCAGTCATCTTCTTCAAAAATATTCTTCCTCGAAAAGGGCAAATATCATCATCGATTGTGAGAAATTCAGGCCTCACATATATTTCGCAAAATAAATTTGGTATAAGCGTAAGAAAGAGTCCGATTTTGAAAAGAGGATCGTATCCTGTGCTTCCTTTTGGTACTTGCAGTTCATTATTATTCAGATGCATGTAAGAATTGATTCGAATTGCTCACGAGATCTACCCACAGCTCGTGTCAATATTAAGGTCACAAAAACGTATATATCCCGTTGTTATATACGCAGTGCTACTCAAAAGTATATATGTGTGTCACTTAAATATACGTCTCTATGTTGCCTCTACCCATTGTGCTCAACTTTGAGTCGTATCGGCGCGTTCCATCGCGAGGAAGTCCTACTTACACAATATCGTTGTTAAACATGATTTCTTTTAGAGTTATTCAGTGCAATTTGGCATTACATATATACGTATCTTTGCTGCCAATACCCGTTGTTCTCTATTTTGGGGTGGTTCCGGGGATTTGCCCCTCAAGAAAATGAAAAAGCGCATTTTCTAAAAAAAAATATTTATCGCTTTCTGCAATTCAATATTGTTTTGATGAATTATTTTAAAATCTTTTCCACTAAACTGTATGGATAGGTTTTTTTTTGCTCTTTTTTATATGTAACTGCCCTGGTTTCTTCGATATTAATATTTTGAGGATCACTGTATTATATACTAGAAAGAACAACACCTAAAATTCTGCTACTGGACGTACAGCACAATGGAAACGCTTCAGCTACTCCTAACTGTGTGTATAACGGAATTTAATAAATAGTTTGCAACAGTAGCGAAATCTGACGTGTCCAAACCTAGCACCGTGCAAATCGTTTAGAAAGTTCGATTAATCGTTTGTATCTTGAGAAACCTAATAACCTAAAATATGACTGAATTGGTAACACTGCAGGTGATACTGCAATACTAGTATCCGAGTCTTCTGCTTGCTTTGCTGTACTCGATCCGCTCCGCACTTGCAGCTTGCTTGGTTGCATTCCAGTCAGCCGAAGTGTTGCGTGCACGGGCCGGAGGCAAGAAAAAGAGAGAAGATAACCGTGTATTTTTTATTTATGATAATCTCATGATGAAGTTTTAACATGGTACCGTCAAGTGGGGTTACTTTGACCAACTTTTTGACGCTTCGTAGTATATTTTGCGTAAAAAAATATCTTCACCCTAAGAAAATACGCCAGAATTGATACTCATTTAATACTAGACGTGAGAGAAGATGACAATGCTATTTTCGTGAAATAATTACAGTGTTAAATTTTTTTAAAGAAATGTTTAAAAAATTGGGCCAATGTTACCCACGTAATAGGTTACTTTGTCCCGCTCATTAATTATACTTGAAATAACCTTATTTGTATGTACTGGGCAAAGTGAATTCAGTATGATCAATAAATTGTCAAAGAGAAGAATAGTTTGTGCAGAAACCCTTTTATTAATTCCAGAACTACTTAACACCTAAAAAAATAACGCTGGATACCACATACGTTCCGAAATTGTAACTTCTATTTTATAGAAACATAACTTGTTAATGTAAGCTACAACTGAATGAAGAATAATTGTATGTTGTTTCAGCATGATGTGTATTGCACAAGTAAATTGCAAAAATATAGGAATGAAAAACTATTTTACTGCATATACTCTCTAAGTTCATGAACTGCGAAATGACCCCTTTTGATTTTCTGTATAACTTCACTCCATGGATAGAGCAAGACATCTGCTTCCTTAGCCCATGCCCAACACTTCTTTCCTTCGACCATACATATCCACAGTTGGTACATTTTCATCCTCCTTGGGCATTCGTTTGACACGTCCTGACCACAACAAAGTTTCTTTCTTTTAACTCCATTTTTCACTAAAAGTCATTTCTTGCAAACGCGTATTTGCTTCTTCCTCCTCTGTATCGGTACTGAAGATATCATCACTCGCAACATCTGAATAACTGACATCATGAACGCTGTGGTGAGCAGAACTGTCTGAATCGCTGTCTGATTGATCGTCAGCAATCAGTGCCTTCTTGGGCCGCCCCCGTTTCTTACTTGAAGATGATTTCGACGCTGGTGGATTCTTCTCAATCTTTGAATTACCTTTGCGTTTCTTTGAAACTGTTGCCTTGTCATTGTCATCTTGATGAGACAGATCTTCATAGGAAATATTCCTTCCTGCTGGTACGTTAAGCTTCTTCCGTTTTCTTTTGAAATCGCGTTCGCCAAGTACTTGTTGTCGTTTATCATTAGGAAGTTGCAGAAAATAACCACTCACCAAGTCTTTGTTCTCATCACTTTGAGCAGGGGTGGAATGGAGGGTATACGCGGGTACACGCCGTGTACCCACCTAATAGTATAAATCACAGTGTGTACCCACCTCAGTGCATAAATATAAAGGAACGTGTTCCCAAATCCGGATTTTTATTGAGCAGCGTGTACCCCCCAAAAATCTTACCATTCCAGCCCTGACTTTGAGGCAAATGTGACAAAACATTTTCTCTGTTCGAAGGATAAATGCCTGTACTGCTGAAGCCAGAGACTATGTTATTGTTCATGTCTTTGAACAAAATACCGATCAACTTCTTTAATAGTTTTGGAAATTGATCCTTCGGTAAAACAGATCAACATTTTACAATACCGATCACTTTCAAATCAGCACATATATTCCATTTGTGTGCGTGCGTTAAGGAAGCCTGTATCTTCTAAGCACGAACCAATCAAACAAAATGAAAATCATTTTCGTATTCAGCGACATTGAATTACTAAAGAAATTATGGTTCCACCAAAGATACATTTTTTTGTTTTTCACCAGTGTAATCAATAAATATGTTTCATGCCATTTTTATTTGTGATCCCGTTACAGTTAGAAAAATATGTAGGCCTATTACATCTTTTTAGACACTATTTTACTATTTCTTAGTTACTATTTTACTCAAACACAAGTAAACTTTACATTTCAAAGCATTTTTAGTGTCTGCAATTTATGTTAACTAGATAGGACGTTTCGGGGCTTAACTATAGTAGTGACACACCATTTTTTTAAGAAATTTACAGGATGAATTGAGATAATCTGTGATGTTTCAGAGTATTAGGGAGGTAAATACTGATGTTGGTAACATTTAAAGTGAATAATGATATAGTTTTAGTGTGTTTTGAAGATGTTTTAGGACGCACTGCATGTTGTGGCGGAAGAAACTATTTTGCGTAGAGTTACAGTTGTTGTCATGTGGAAGGCGGTAAGGCAGTGTTGAAATGGCATGTCTTTGTGATGATTATGACATTTCTTGCCTTATTGTTATTGAATGGTATCGAAATGACGAGGGAAAGTGCATTTTGAAGGTTATTTAGAAGAGTATTTATGTAAGGAAAGGAAAAGGCCCCGAAACATTTGTACACGTACTTTCTAATGGAAATTGGGAGAGTTAGCACGCCTGTGTGCTGAATGTAAGTGTGAATACGTGTCAAAATATATTTTGTAAAGATACGGGGCCGCACCTAACTTAACCTAACGTCCACGTTCATATTTTCAGCAATTTAAGATAATTTACGAAAAAGGAAAAAGTGACGTTGGTTTGGTTTTAGTGATTTTAAAATTGGTAATGGCCGTTTCGGTGTAAATGGTAAACTTTTTACACCAAGATATCCTCACATTTAAACATCCGTATACCAAAACATTCTTGCACCCAAACGTCCTACACCGAAATGCCCTACACCGAGATGTCCTGCACCGAAACGACCGGCACCCTAGCACTCCATCGGTTGCAGCTAAAATTGTATATAATACGATGAAGAACTCCAGTAACTTATTTAACGAATAATGACACATGATTTTTTCGTAACAGCCTACTTTTTGGATTGCTGCCTTTCAGTGTGCGCTTCTATAAGTTCCTCTCTGAATTATTTGCATAGTGATGTAAAACATATATACGGCAAAATAGCTATTAGTAGCTGGGGAACCTAAAGTGAATCTTATCTCATATTTTGGGTTGCTCACCTTTACTAGGTGTATGGCGTTAGTTCGTAGAAGAGCAAACTTTCGTTACATTTATTTTCCACATTTTTTTGCAATCTGATTGTTCAATTACGCTCTGATTACTTCCCTAACTATTTTTCAGATTACTTGGATCGATTACGTCCTCGTGAAAAGCTTTCACAATGTACTTGCATCCAGACCATTACATATTATTCCGCGGCTTATGTCACAATAATGCCAAGCAAGCGAGGGCGGTTTATGTAAAACCAGGTTAGGTGTCACTGCATCTTACCATTCCCATAATGGACACTTTCTAATTCCCGTGCTTAGCTTCCGCTGCTGCAAATACTTCTCTTTTCGTCATCGCCTTTTCTGCTTTATTGTAATTGGAGACGGCTGCCCTGATATTTTTCAATATTCACGAGCTACAAACCCTTTTAACGGTCTGATTTCTTCTGTAGATTTTACCATTTTATTCACCTCTCTTAACCGAACAGTGTAAGTTATTTCTAAGCGAGTGGCATAAAACGGATATGTAGCATAAAACTGGCTGTTCTAAACCGAAATTCATCAAGTCTTCGTTTGAATGAAAAGCATCGAGCAATATGCTCTGTGAAGAAATAAAACTAAAATGTTCGTGTTCTTAACTTCGTTGATCTGCTACAAGTAATATCGTCACAAACCCTTCCTTACATTTTTTTTTTTACTATTTACTACATTTCTGTAGAAACATCCCTTCATATTTATATTTTGCTCTCAGATTCGTTGCATAACTGCAACAATGCAACCTTCAGAATTTATGTTATTTCCCCTGGTCCGACAACTCCTCTTTTTTCTTTAGGCTGCGTTAATGGAAGAATAGTAATTACGTGTTTATTTACACGTAGTTACTAATTGGATTCCCAAGATTAATAAGCGTCTTGTGTTATTCAAGTATTTTTGGCATATTTAATAGATTCGTCACCAGATCCTCTGACTCTCGTTACATGCTACAGTTAATGATCATCAGAAGTCACTAAACTTACTTCTGGATTAAAGAACTAACATCCTTGTTTCAGCTTGGAGCAGTGGGAAACTAACGTGAATTAAGGACTCAGTTGACGTTTGTGTAAAGAGCAGTGTTGCCAACAGCGCGAGAATTTACCAACTAGAATCTTGGACAAAAACAACTAGAATCATGATCTAAACAACCAGAGTTAACTTTGTTCCATTATAATCGTGAAAATGGAATTTAAGAAAATTTTAATAGTTTAAAACGTAGTTAACTCTATGATAGCAAGTTGTCATCAATATAATCATCTATGACTTCATCAGTAGAAGTTAACGGAGCAACTGAAATTCAAGATAACATAAAGTTGCATGAGATGGTTGTTGAGTTTGTTAGCCTCAGTTGTTGATTTTTTTACAATCGACAGGAAATTCAAAATTGTAGCAGCTTTTATCTCTCATCTGTAAGCCAGCACAAATTCCCAAAATAAATTTCGACATGTGTACCCATTCTGCCTCATTGTTATTATTATTATTACCAGGTGTATGCGTAAGTAGTTTCCGGTTTACCTAAGAGATGGCGCCAGCCAAAAGTACGCAGCTTATTCATTTGACATATACGTCATTTTGTTCGTCTGACATTAAACTACAAACACGCACAAGTTGAGTCCGCCAAACACTAGCGTCTTTGTTTTATCGTTCAGTGATCATGTCGAAGTTTGTGCCTAGAAAAGAACATTTGCGGCACGCATTGCTTTTGTTATTTAATCAAAAGAAAAAGGCTGTTGAAAGTCATCGTGTGCTGGTAGAAACATATGGTGAACACGCTCCATCGATTAGAACATATGAGACATGGTTTCGACAATTTAAAAGTGATGATTTCAATGTGAAAGACAGTGCGCGCTCTGGTAGACCACAAAAGTACGAAAACGAGCAATTGCAGGTGTTATTGGAGGATGACCCAACTCAAACTCAACAGCAATTGGCAAAAGCATTAAATGTGTCACAAGAAACAATCAGCAGACGTTTACGACCAATGGGGAAGATCAATAAACTGGGTAAACGGGTTCCACACGATTTGAATGAACGTCAAATGGAAAATCGCAAAGTCACTTGTGAAATGCTGCTTCAACGCCACGAAACAAAATCCTTTTTGTATCGAATTGTGACGGGTGACGAAAAATGGATTTATTTTGAAAACTCGAAGCGGAAAAAATCGTGGCTTTCACCTGGCGAAGCCGGTCCTTAAACACCAAGGCCAAATCGCTTCGGCAAGAAGACTATGCTTTGTGTCTGGTGGGACCAGAGCGGTATTGTGTATTATGAACTCTTGAAGCCCGGCGAAACCGTTAATGCACAACGCTATCGCCAACAAATGATTAATTTAAATCACGCATTGATGGAAAGACGACCGGAATGGGCCCGAAGACATGGCAAAGTGATTGTGTTACACGACAATGCGCCGTCTCACACAGCAAAACCAGTGAAAGACACCTTGAAATCGCTTGGATGGGACATCCTTCCGCACCCGCCGTACTCCCCAGACCTGGTGCCATCTGACTATCACCTCTTTGCATCAATGGGGCACGCGCTCGCAGAGCAGCACTTCAGCAATTTCGAAGACGTTGGAAAATGGTTTCATGAATGGTTTGCCGCAAAAGACAAGCAGTTTTTCTGACATGGTATGCATCAATTACCTGAAAGATGGGCGAAATGTGTAGAAGCCAATGACCAATAATTTGAATAAAACAAAATTAATTTCCCTTGAAAATTACGTGTTTTCTTTACCACAAAAACCGGAAAACTCTTATGCATACACCTGGTATTTAACAAGGTTTAACTTACTAAAGAACTTGTGAATTGGACCAAGGAAAGCAAACTTCAACATTACAACTTCTGCTAATTTCGTAAATCTGTTTTCACCACTAGGCCTAGCAACATGATAATTGAAGACTTCGTTCCAAAAACTGAATAAGGTGTTTGCATTCCATAACACTGCTGTAAGTTTTCGCCTTTGAAATTCCATTTTAGTGCTCAAATGACCATGTAAATGGAATATTTCAAGCAGAGAAATTAAGGCCTCGTAACATAGAAACTGCTCTTCGAACTGAAGACAGAGAGACTTTTCTAAGGGTTTCAATGTCACTAGGCAGTCTTTATTGAAGATGTTTCATTAACCCACGAACAAATTTCAGACTTCTTTTCCTTTCAATTTTCTCTTGTTCTTCCTTAATACCAGATTTCTTTAATTTTGTCAGTTTCCTCTCAAACAAATAACATGTGCATAGATTTGGATCTATTTGCTTCTGTGCATCTATGTTTAAGCAACTGGGTACATGGGATTGAATAAAAATTATACCATGATCGACCGTTGTGTTTTAAAATAATATTGGAATTTATTTCTCAAAAGTTTCTTTAAAGAACTAGATTATAACTAGGCAATATTTTAAAAAGACTAAATTTCCCACTAGCAAATAAATGACTATTTTCCCGACTGAACGGTCTTTCAAAAAGACTAGATTTAGTTGGAAAACAACTAAATTAGCAACACTGGTAAAGAGGGACTGATTGTGAAATGTAAGAAATGGAGTAAAAATTTTATCTGCCCACATAGCATAGTACGTCCCTGGGACGTCCTATTTAGATCCCATTACCGTCAGAATGGTCCTGCTCCCATAGCGATGTCCTAAGGACGTCCGTGGGATAACTCTGTGGGCAATACAAACAGGTCATCCCGTATGGAGGTCCCCTGGATGTCCCCCGGAAAGCTGTGGGGGATTACCTACCTGGAATTTCTATAAATTAAATCGACCTTACTATTATTATTATTTAATTAATTATAACTATACGAAGGATATGCCTTCGTATAGTCATACGAAGGATTAATTATAACTATACGTCCCATGGATGTAAACGGGACTTAAACAGGACGTCCTGATATCCTGCCAGGAGATCCGTCAGATATCCCTGGGACGTCATTTTGGTATGTGGGTGAGTTTCACGTCATTAATATTCCTCCGCGTGCTACAATACCAGGCTGCCGCTCTGAATAAACTGAAGTACTGAAGTTATTTATATGCAAAATCCGGATAAATTCAACACCGAAAAAAACAGAAAAGAATTGTTTTTTTTTTAACCTTTCATAATACTTAAAAAAACATTATATTATTACTGGGCCCTTGAGGACATTTGATTATCTACGAAATAATTGGAATGTTAATTCTTGTTGAAAATGCGTTTGGAAAATGTTCGTATTGGGACTGTCTCTGTAAAGGTTTATAACATTATTTAAGTTTGCTAGGTCTAAGCTTAAGATGTCTAAATACCGTGAGTGGACGAAACTTTTCTCTAGTGTACGACGGTGCTAATGAGATATATTGCGTTCGTAATGATAGTAGAATGTTTGAGCTGTCTTTCTAACATATGGGCATAGACCTAAACAACAAATAGATAATTTGACTAAATTATGAATGTTAGTGATGGCAAAGAAAAACATACTTTTTCGCCAAAAAAGCTAGTATTTTGCCTCGTCGAAATAGAAACATTTTTTTTTTCGAAAATTTCAGACTTTATTCCTGGCCTGTACGTCACTAACCGCATACTTTAAGAATTTTTTATGATAGTGTTGTTTCCATAGCAGGGTTTTGTCGCTGCCTCCCGGGTTATGCGCACAGAAGACATGGCAATGAAAATAGTAAATACGGTGGCAATTGTCATCACCCTCGACGAGCGTCTCGCATTCGGAATTTGAGAGTGAAAATTGTAAACTTACATGACTGCACCTAAAATACAGGTGGAATAAAATGTTAACAGCACTTTTGCGGATGTCCACCCCTAACCGTGATACAGACTTCGTGGAGAGATTGAACTATTTAATAAGATTAGATTGACGCTCGAGTTCTAAAAGAATTATTCATATTGGGATGTTGTTTACTTGTAGGACAATTTACTGAGTGGTTACGATAACTAATCCTGCTCACGCAGTACAGAGTTAATTTTAAGTTCAATTCCGTTTACGTTCAAATTAGCAAACCGAACTTCTTATACACGGGAATTTGTTATCTTCAATCCTATAAGCTTATTTTCTTATTGCTACATGTATTATTCGTCGGATATAATCCTTACCGTGCCGGTACTCAAACAGTGTACAAATTAAAGCTGAACTGAGAAGGAAAATTAGATACTGTTCATGTAGACCGAGTATGTAAAGGCAAAGTTTGATTTAACAGGAGAAAACGAAGCAGTAAAATTGACATGTATTCAGTGTACAACAGAACGCCTCTGTTCGTGGGTGATAAATAAGAAATAGCTTTAATAAACTTTGGTTTAGTAGATCATATTCCTTTAGGGTTGTACTTTAGATACTCCTCCTTAATGACCTATCAGAGAGGCCTAAGTCACTTTGTTTCTCATCTTCTTCCTTACACTATCACTGAATGAGTCACGATGCTTAAATGCAATAAAAGTTCAAATTGAAGTTAACGCTGAAGCAAGGTTTATTTAACATGTAATGGCAAGAGTTTGTTCGTTGTAATAATTGGGAATAGGTCTATTTCTAATCTCGACAAGAATATAACAATCGCATAGACCATTTGCTTAAGTTTTGTTCAATAGTTTTGTTAAATGCGCCGGTCCATTATTTTTTTAATTTTATTTCAGGTCTCACAATCACGAACCACAAGATCACTAATATTAAAAGTCCATCTGAAGAAGGAGATGGGAATGACAAAGATATGTTGATACGAAACTCCGCGATAACTGACTGTGATATGTGACACTATTCATAAGATGAAGGAAAGCAGGGATGCTATTAGAAATGAATCTAGAGTTTCCTTTTTGTTTGGATTTAGAACAACCTAAACACATTATAATGAATTATACTTGTTTTTGGACTCTAGTCATTTTTAATACATGTCGGTGAGAACAAAGGTAGCAATGGAATCTGAGAATTCCAATAGAGATTATCCTGAAAGGGTTATTG
Organism: Lepisma saccharinum; assembly: GCA_022664845.1. Taxonomy (NCBI): domain Eukaryota; kingdom Metazoa; phylum Arthropoda; class Insecta; order Zygentoma; family Lepismatidae; genus Lepisma; species Lepisma saccharinum. The sequence goes on from JAGDQP010012171.1 coordinate 20,117, forward strand.
GTATTAATTTTGAAGACAACAGTCAATCCACAGATGTAACTTGTTCTGATCCTCTTTCCCTAAAACCAAAAGCTGAGATCCAGCGCTTTGTTTTAAATAAATATGAAATAAAGCAAGAGCTTTCTGAATCAATTTCAAAATTCGAAGTTTATTCTAAATCCAAAATTATGACTGATCCCTCGATGAACTTCAAATCATCCTTTGTATCAGAAATAGTTAATTCCATTGTGACACATGCTATTTTGTCGGATACAGGAGAAACAAAATCGTCCATATTTTCTTCTGGATCCAGTTACTCCACATGTTTATACTCAACTATCTCGTCATGTCCCTTCCCGCATGAAATGGAAGGAAAACGTGAGAATCCAGCACTTGATTTGAAGCGTCTCTCTTCCTTCGAGATGGATTCGCAGATTAACAGATCGATTTCCACTCAGGTAGCCGATGATATAATGATGGGAACGAATGAAACAAATGGTCACCACAAGAAATATAGAAGGTAGGATAATGTTTTTGTAATGCAAATGTAAGTTTGTAAGCAGTGCATGATTCTTCGTAACTGAAAATTGTTTGTTCTGACATGTATGGCAGTTCAGACTGTACTTCAGTTTAAGATTTTACTTGCATACTGTTGGTTCTGGAAATGTAAATACGAAAGCTTAGACTATGGGTGGAAGCACTTACTGTTTAATTATATCTTTGTATCAATTCAACTAGTTTCTTTATCGTTTAAAAAGTTTCTGAAGTTACTTCTAAATATAATTATGTTTGCAGATGCATATCTACCTTTTTAACAGTTCAGTTCCTCTAATTGTAGACATTGAGGTAAAATATAGGAAATATAATTATCATGTATATCACAGTCTATTCTACACTTCGGAATTGTAAGTAAACTTATTGAATATAACAACTTCTAAGCATAGCATAAATTCTCGCTATGCGTTCATAGGTTTGAAATTCAGAAGTTAGGTTTAAAATTTGACTTCCATTTATATTTTGTAAAGCAAATCATGTTAATATCTTTAATGATTAACAATTCTTATCTGAATGCCTCAAACAAACGAAAAAGATGAATACAATGGTAAATATCCGAATGTAATGTGACCACTTTACGGAGGTATCTATGGTCAAATAAAAAAGGATCACTGGCCGCTTAAAACGAGAAATTTGCGTTGCTTGTGTTATCTGTTTCAAAACGGGGATTAATACCTTTGATACCTTACCTGCTTTCATTAATGTCTCTGAAATCAGTCTCTCCTTACCTGCTTTCATTAATACTGTAACATATTTTCTTAAAATTGGGAAAGCTATTGACATAAAAGTGATGCGTCAGTTTTACACCCTCCATTCCAAAAGAAACCGAACGTTTTAAAATAACAAAAAAACAATGTACATTTTGGAACAAATCATTTTTATTAATCAATGTATTCCCCTTCTGCATCGATACACATATTTGCACGCTCCAACAAGTTGTCAAACGACTTCTCCATGTCCTTTATTGGAATGGTCTTTAGGACGGCGGTCGTCGCCTTCTCAATGGCTTCAATCGATGCGTGCCACTTTCCTTTCATCGCCAAATGCAGTTTCGGGAACAGATAGAAATCGCACGGAGCGAGATCTGGTGAATAGGGCGGATGATGCAAACGAATAATGTGATTTTTGACCAAAAATTCAGTTACAAGTCGCGAACGATGTGATGGTGCATTATCGTCCAAAAGAGTTCAACTGCCGATTTCTCGATATTCGGGCCGAATACGACGAATTCTTGCCAGCAAAGGCTTCATGACGTCCAAGTAAAACTCTCCAGTGACTGTCTGGCCGGGCTGAACAAATTCTTTGTGGATAATTCCTTTTGAATCGTAAAAACAAATCAGCATCACCTTAACTTTTGACTTCACCAAGCGACTTTTTTTGGGTGGTCCTTCATCCGGCGCTCTCCATTCAGCACTTTGCCGCTTTGTTTCGGGCTCATATTCAAAACACCACGTCTCGTCACCAGTTACAATCGATTTCAAGAAGTTTCGATCCTGCCGAGCACTTTTAACAATGTCTTTGCAATGCGCAATTCGATCAACTTTTTGGTCTTCGGTGAGTTTGTGTGGTACAAACCGCGAATTAACCTTCTTAAGGCCCAAAACTTCAGTCAAAATGCGGTATGCGGTTGTTTGAGGAATGCCTAATTCCATTTCAATAACTTTCACCGACGCTTTTTTGTTATGTTTGATGAATTCACGCACTTTTTCGATGTTTTCTTCCGGTTCTGGGACGGCCTGATCTTTCGTCATCATCCAGCGTCTCTCTACCCGATTTGAATCGCCTGGACCACTCGTAAACTTGCGTACGGGATAGACACTCATCACCATATGCATTTTGTAGCATTTGGTGCGTTTCAGTAAAAGGTTTACCCAGTTTAACACAAAACTCAATTGCAGCTCGTTGTTTGAAACTCATTTTCCGACCGATGTACACAACACACTGACAGTTGAAACGCAATAACTTTGTTGCCGTGCATCCAAATGTCATGACATTTATACCAGTTGTCAATGAGGGACTACGCCATCTACCGGTAAAATATTACAACAGATGGTACTAGTGGTACTATTTGTTTTCAAAAGTTCGGTTTCTTTCGGAATGGAGGGTGTATATTAAAGGCTGGCATATTATTCTGAAGTCAGTTTTTCCTTTATCTTATTTTATTCTGCCCTTCGGATAATTTCTTACATTGAACAAAAGGAATAGAAAAACCCTTCCAGTTTCGGATTTCCTAGATTAAAAGCAGCCTGATAAAATGTGGACGTTGGCTGAAAATCTGAAGTTTGGAGCTATTTTTACTTAGGCGCTAAAGTGAGTTATTGTTCGGAACCTGGCAAACGAATGGAATTACTAAATCTAATTTCCAGTTTTTCCTGAGTTGGTCGAGAGGTTGATGTGAAGTCCATGTACAAAAATGTTAGCCGAGAGTTTCTCTTTAGATTATTGTTGGCGTACTCATGTAAATCGTTAATCGACACCTTGTAAATTGATGTCGTAAACCTATCACATCTTCCTTTCGAAGATGGCGGCCAAGATCAATATGGACCTCCATGCAAGTTTTGCAAATATATATATATATATATATATATATATATTGCCGATTTATTTCAATCCTGGATGAAGTGTGTGCAAAAATTTGAGCGATCTCTTCACAATGTTGTTTATAAAGTGACGTTATTTCACCAGATGATCCATTTGGGAGATACACACCTTCACTGAAAACAACATGCATCCGTATTTTGCAATGAAAATATTTGCTAATAGAAGGACTGTTGTAAAAGGTTAATACTTTACTTTATATATTTAATAAAATCTAAATTACATTATAAACATCAAGAAATAGCCTCCATGTTTAATCGTTCGTGAGTATGAAATAGATTTAACATTCGAAGCTAGACAGTAATCAATAGCACATGACTTATACATAAATAATCACACGAGCAGCCCATAAAACAAATTACAACACTGACTTATTATGAACTAAAACATATAAACGCTATTGATTTTGCACGAGGTCTCTGCCACTAATCCTGTCTCTTCCATAGTGCGTGTGTGTGTGTTCGCAGGGAGTATTCGTACTACATTTGTGTATTACAGGTCAAATATTAGTATATAAGTATAATACCGCTATACATGACGGACCTGCGTGAAACAAGAATAATGTATTTAAAACTCCCATATTGGCTATTCTAATAGCATCGTTAACATTCTGGACGAGAAACAAGTGAAGTGATTCCGCACGCACGAGCACGTAAAGTAACGGTTTAAGAGGACGTCCGTTGTAGCTGTTATTTGAAGACAAAGTACAGATTATAAGGATAGCTTGTTCGTTTTCGGTGTACAACTATATTCTTGTATTATATAGAAAGAATGCTTTATAATAACAAGAATTTAGGGATATCCAATGCGAAAATTAAGAGTACATTCATACATATCTATCCATAACGGAGGTGTGCACACCAGAATATTGTAATATTTTGATTTCCCGAAAGTGTAATTTAATTCACCTTCTTGCATCAAATAATATTAAATTTTGTCCGTAAAGGTTAGATATAAAACGCATTTCGTAAAGTCACCGTTTTAAACTCGAATGGTGTATACTCTTGTTGCAAAGTTGTAACACATTCGGTTTCAGAATTTCGTTTTCTCTTAGACTTATGAGCGGAATTTTAGCAGTTCCTAGTTCGTTCCGCGGTGGGTGGTCAAAACTTCGTCGTTGACTTAGCATTCTGAGGACAAATGGGAAAATAATGGAATAAAAAGAAGCGATTTGATTGCTCCGTAATTGTCTATCTAAATATAATACTGCCGTCTGGGAGGCCAGTATCTTAGAGCTGTTGTGCCGCCCAGTCTCCAAGGGGATTTAATTGAAAACAGTAACACCTTAAACGTTTTATGATAAAAGTAAATGACCCGATTTTTAAGAGGAACATACTTCATTATTTAATATTTTCTTAAATATTTGTTAAGTTCTGTAAGTTTTTTCCTTATTATTTGTCAAACCTTCAATAATTATGTAAGTTTTCATGGAGAAATTTGGTCGTGTACCCAAGTCATAAGGAATTCAATGTACTCTCCCACATAGCAGAGTACGTCCCTGGGACGTCCCACGTAGATCCCATTACCGTCAGAATGGTCCTGCTCCCATAGCGATGTCCTAAGGACGTCCGTGGGATAACTATGTGGGCAATACAAACAGTTCATCCCGTATGGAGGTCCCCTGGATGTCCCCCGGAAAGCCGTGCGGGATTACCTACTTGGAATTTCTATAAATTAAATCGACCTTACTATTATTATTATTTAATTAATTATAACTATACGAAGGATATGCCTTCATACAGTTATACGAAGGATTAATTATAACTATACGTCCCATGGATGTAAACGGGACTTAAACAGGACGTCCTACGGACGCCCCGATATCCTGGCAGGAGATCCGTCAGATATCCCTGGGACGTCATTTTGCTATGTGGGCTGCTTCTCCGTACTCGAAATCGCGATATATTTCTGATGTTACTGTTCTTTGACGTAGTGAGTTAAGGAGTAATGATTGACCACATTTGTCAGCATAAAAGTATTCTTTATAATAATAAAGCCATGATAGTGTGGGGTACCTCACTGTTGAATCACCGTCATCCTGATTATATTTTACGCACTTTTCTGCAAATCAACTATTTTCGATAAAGTTATTGTTACAAATATTAGGTAATAATGTGACAATATATATTAAGGAATTGATTTTGGAACATTAGGCTATTGTATGTATTATAGTGGTTGACCACTAATTTACTGCGTTTGTAGAATAATAGACAATACTTTGGTTTAGAGGTACAATCTCACTGTGCTTTTAGGATTTTTCGATGAATTTTGTGTTCTTTTTGCCTGAGTTTTGGAAGCGATACTATTCTGTGAGAAGACGTAGAACTTTTAACTAAAATCCATAGTCAGAAATTTTAATATGAAGGAGCTGGAGAAAGGAACTTTTCCAAGCATAGAGAAAAATAATGAATAACTGCCATTGTCAATATTATTAGTAGAAAGAGTGTCTCGAATCTATCTGAGATATTTTATGTATGCTGGTCATTGTGAGTTTATGCTACTCAAGAAAGTATGTCATCCATATGCTTTTTAGCCCTATATGCTTTATAACTTTCGAACAAATTACCGTTAAAACTAAAAAATCATTCTTTTTAGTGCGACATGATATTTTCCAATTGCAATATCTTAACTCCTAATTGGCCTAGAAAGCTCAAACAAAGTTGGCTATACAGGGAACGGAACAGTATCCATCAATAATTCAAAATGCGACCCTTCAATTTTCTAATATATATATATATATATATATATTAATTTTACAGTATGCAATCAATACACGAGAAATTTAATCTGGGATGGCTATGTGACCAGAAAATAAAAACTAACATCTGTTGCTAGTGATCAATAAATAGTCTATTGAAATTACGTTTTCTGCCCATCTGAGAAACTAGCTGCATACAGAAATGAAATCAACTCCTTCTATAGTAAAATAGCGTGTGAAACTGATTCTGAAGTGTCCTCCACTCCTTGATCTATAAGTTCGCCATAATCTTGAAAAATTGCACCCGAAGAGGTCCCTAAAATTTTTAATAAATAATTTGGAAACGATGTCTTCTTAATAAAACGTGAAGTTAACCAAAATAAGAGAGCATAAAATTCCCTAAAACACGATCTTTGTTTCGTATCTTTTCTCGCAGGTCGTTATAAAATTATAAAATTTTAACTATCTCAATTTTTCAAGTATATCAAATAATTCGTTTCTCCCACAAATAACTGCAAATACATGCGAAACTAAATACTTCACTTTCTAACACTACGGGACCAATTTTATAGCTCTCAAAATGAAAACCCTTGTCTTCAAAATTGCTTTTTTTAGCGTTTATAGCTTCAGTGGTTCCACAGGTATGTAACTTAAACTATGGTTATGCTTTCCCTTGATTTGACGAGTCGCTGTTCATCCGGTGGCGCTGATATAATTGATCTTTTAGGCAACACATGGAAATAGTTTGTTACGTATCTCCGGAACCACTGAAGCTATAAATACGAAATAGGAACCAGTGGCAGCTCGTGACTGAAACAGTATTTGAAGTGTTACCAAATAATTCATATATACACTTTCATTTCCATACTTAACAGTTGTCCTCAATATCCAGACTTAAATGATTTATTCCTAATATTATTTGCTCATATAATTCAATGTTGAGCATCTTGCTGGATTGCCTCTCTCGCAATACATTATACGATTATTATTATTGTTTTCTTTAATACTGATTCTCTACCCTCCAATTTAATTTGCAAGTAAGGTACATTGTTTTAGCCTGTTTGCTACTTATATTCAAAATGATGAAACCATCACGTGGCTGTTCTAAGTATATTTATAATTAAAATCGAATTAATCCTTGTCTTAAGTTTCTAATCGAGTAATTCTTCACGAGTACTTCTGGTGCGTGGCTGTTAGCAAGCACCCTGTACATGGATTTTCTCGGAGTTCTCCCATTTCTTACCATTTTGTTCATTCCACCATTTCTCCCATCATTGGTCATTCGGCCTGACTCACAAAAGTTGTCTAAATAACCTAAATACTACTCAGATTCAAATGAAACTCCAAAAATCAACTTGAGCATTCTTATTTAAGTTTCTAATGTTCTCACGACACTTAAGTCACACAATTGTATAAATTTTCTTATTACCAAAGGATGGTTCTCATTTGTATTAACATAACACTTATTCAGGGCTGCACATAAGGCGAAAGTCACCCTATAATAGTCCACATTTTACACCCTAATTTCTCTTCGATTTCACATCAAAGACTATTTTTTTAGGCTTTTCCACACCACTCTTAAGAATAACATTGAGTGAATTTCCATGTTTCCTTAAACGCGGTATTCCCGGAAGGTCTACTACACAATTCATAGGAATGATCTGTCCATCAAGCGTTGGTTCCATAAGGAGAATTAGGGAAATACTAGACAGAAACGCAATCAAATACAAGCTAGTTTAGTAAACTTATTCTTTACGTCTTTTTAGTACTAATTACTTCGGTTTGTCCCAATAAAGCAAGCAGTTAAATTGTCCACAAACACCCATGTGCCACCCGGGACACGTTTCGAAACCCCGTGAACCAAACCTTTCTGCCTCACATCACTCGACCACCGCAGCCGTCATGTTAATGAACTAACAGGTACTCTCGTATATTAGGTACTAATCTTCAAATAAGTATATTTTATTCACCTTAAACCAGTAGGTTCTATTAAATATGTTGCTACGGAATGGTTAATGCTAATTCCGTTACTTTATATCTGCTTGCATAGCTGTCCTAAACAATTAGTTATATCTGCAGGTAGTTTTTTTCACTACACCACTTTGGCTGTATATGTAAACATTTTAATCTGTATTAAGCTTCATGTTAATGGTTCAGGATTCCCACTCAACAAGATGCCTCATGTGCCATATAACCATTTTATTTCGGACGAGAGGGCTAATGAGATCGAATTTTGCTTTGTGCGATCCTTTAAATTACTGCAAAGATCAACTTCTGATTTCATGTAGCCTGCTGGAGCGTTTTGCTCGCGCCCATCTGCCTACCTATCAAACTTGTTTTACTATGTTCATTTTATGCATTGGATAGGTATTAATATTTTCGTTATACAAAATAGACAATACATTTATCCTCAATAAAAACCTGTATGACCTTTTTATCACCGAAAATATTTTAAATTAGTGTTGAAAATCTAATAGTAAAGATGCGACCAATTAATGAAATATAAAGGCTTATAAATACAAATACTTATCACTTATCAAATTTGTATCTACTCCGAATTAAGACGAGGAAATACATTTTCTGTTTTAGATTTACGTGGGATATTGACGCTTTAACATTTTATGGGCAGATCAAGACCAATATTTGGCTTCGTCATAGATCCAGTCCGATGTTCGTGTATAATAATTTTATCTGACGATACTAATAATGAACTTGGGGGGGGGCGCCGGAAAAATCCACATTGGAGCTTGACAATACTCCCTGGATTTGGTTATCAGCCATAGAGAAAGAATAAATATTGTCCTTGAAATTACAGTGCCTCTATCGCACAACTGCCCGCCCCTGTCTAAATTCTCTGCATTCAACACTGAGCGAGAAGGCCAATAACGTGAAGTAGTATTAAATGCATGGCTATATTTAATTGAAACTTGTAGTCCGTCCGCAACATGCGTTTCAAATCTTTTCCTTTATTTTTATCTTCAAAGCGGGATGACAGATAAACTTATTTGGTTTTCAGATCGTACATACTTTAGCTAAGATGCTAAGCATCTAATTTGCCGTACATTGTCTGGTAATTGTATTTAAATCCTACAGACGAAGAAATTCTTGCCGAACATGGTAATTATGTAATTTGCATCTCTGTTGCCAGGGCTCGAAATACTGCTGTTAGGTTTGGATAAAATAATTCCATTCCGAACAAAATTTCTTTTGGAAAAAGGAGTCGACAACTTAACCGATCCCACAGACTGGGAAACAAAGGAATTGGTATGACCTTGGTGTTTGCGGACGATAAGATCCAAGGATGCTTTTGATTGATCAGAATAGCTTGACAGAGAAGTATACCTTCCGCTTGATATCATCGACTGCAATTCCGCTCAAAGCCCTAGAAAAAAAGAAGCTAGCTATTCTACTTTCCAAGAATTATGACACCTTCTAGGGTCAGAATTGTGAATTGTGACTCTAGAAGCAAAAGCATTATAACCAAAACTGTAATAAAGAAAATTCGTATTGTTTTTTGCTGGAATTTTATGATATTCAATATTTTTAAGAGTATGTTTTTGTTATTTAATTAATATAAAAACTAAACAATAGCTCAAATGCAACTTAACACACTTCGACTGAATAGCATTTGCTGAAGAGTAGTAGCCATTTTTGAAACTGTTTTTCAAAATTTTTACTATACAACAGGTTGCTTTATTGCTGCTGCAATTAGTTTTTCAGCTGGGCAAAAATGCTGTAAATTTACTGGACTCTATTGGTAAGATATAAACGCATATTATTTAATATCTTTTGATCCCATGACCATCTCAGTGTTTCGTTGTATAGTATACGATTAAGTACCAGATAGATTATTTGGATTGTCGCTATATGTCTGAGTTCAATAGCTCATTTTCTGGAACATTCTGATAATGTCAAGCATATCGTAATGATTGTGTAGTCCTATTACAATGAGTCGTAAGGTAGAGCCTATCGACCAGTGGGATCGTAATTTGTAGTTAAATAAGTACACGACTGTTTATTTTAAACGACACCATTTATGTATAAAATTTCAATAATAAGATGAATACAGTAAAGAGTAAGGTTGATACCTCTTAATTTGTAGTGACTTATAATTCATAACTAGGTCTGTTTGGAAAGGACTGTATAGCGATGTATGGGATTCTGACTCCAAGTCAGAGGGGTAAGGTAAGAGTTGATCACTGTCGAATTAAAGTGAAATGATCATAAATTAACATTTGGGTGGCCTTTTATAGGCCTCTTCTGGTAGGCGGGACTTGAGTAACTCCAAGTTTCTTCGCTTGGAGTTGGCATCTTCTGCTACCCTTTCTTATTTGCGTAAACTCTATTTGAATGTGTACATTGTTTATTTATTTTGTGTCGTGTGTGAGTCTTACTAACACACATTTTATATTCCCATTGCACTTCCTCCCCCTATCTAGAGATTAACTAACTTTACGGGGAGTTAATTTCTATTGGGATATTCACATTTTGCACACTTTTATATATTCATGAGCACTTGATCACTTTTTTGTAAATAATTAATGTGCACTCATATTTTCACTATTTTAAATTTTCGAGAGTAAGTGTGGCTTAACTTTCCAGAGCAGGGTCGGTTCTGTGAGTTTCATTCCCCTCAGTGGGGTTGAGCCCCTTTTCTCTTGTTGCGATTCACTAAAACAAAAAACACTAAATCACTGATTGTATAGCTGCTTTCCATTTTGATGGTGGCTTCACTGTTGGTTTCGGGGATTCTATGTTACTGTTGTTGATGGTAGTTTCACTGGTGGTTTGGGGGGATTTTGTGTTGTTGGTGGTTTTACTGTGGATGTGAAGGGATTCCATGGAAATTGCGTTGTTGGTTTCATTGTTGTCCATTGCTTCTACCTTCATTGTTTTGATTTCGGTTAGGTTAGCGAGCTGATGTTGATCACGGTATAACACACAAGAAAATCACTGTTTGTAAAATAATATAGCACAATTATTAAAGTGAGAAAAATGACTGTGGTCATCTTAAATGATAGAGTTTTTATGATATTTATTTAGTGTTCAATCTTTGATGCAGATTGTATAAAATTAAAGTTATCACATTAATAACGCTAATATTATTATGATTAAAATTACCATTACCCATGATATAGGATGCAAGTGTTAGACTTGGAACTTGCTTGGTAAGTGTTTTTTTTTTCATTCTTAATTAAACTATCAAGATTGACAATTGTCTTTTGCAGAGTTTGAAACGGGGATGGCATTTTTTTATAGTACTATTCTACTTCTAGTCCTCCTATATGTCTACCTGGTAGCTTTAAAATATTTGTCGAAATTGCATCAAATTCTTCGTATGAAAAATAGTACGTATATGGGATTGTTTTATTACTTTGAGCTTTTATTTGTGCATGACCGTTTTACAATGTGACTTCGTTTCTAGTTGCTATATTCATTCCTGATGGTCTATACATGTAGAATTATTCTTGGTTTGATTATTCAGGCTTAATTTGGCATGTTGATGTGCTGTTGCGAAAAATTCTTATATACAATCTGTTTCTGGTGTTTTTGGCTGTTTGGACTTTACAGATTGTAAACATTTGTTGCTGATTGCAAAAAGATATGTCAATTTCAAAAATATATTTCTCCGTTTTAATTCCGTATTCTGGTAAAGTCGGTCGCAGGTGTGCCGAATCGGATAAAAGCCATTATTAAATATATTGTAAAAAATATAGTTCTTTTATCCTATTATTGGTGCCGGAATTATAAGATCCAAGTTCGCAGTTACCGAATCAATGTTGATTAAGAAACTTCTAGATGTTTGACAAAAAAATCCTAAATCATCTTGAGGAATAGAACTTCGGAGTATTGGATTACTATTTATGAATTCTTGAGCTAACGCTGGTTTGATTAGTACATCCGTTACAGTATTATCCAGAATACTTTGTATAATGTTATCAAAATGCTGCTCGATCACTTGGAAGTTTAAATGTGCTATGAAAAATTGTTCATTTGTTGCAACTGAATATAATAATTTTATGATTTCACTGTGTACATTTGAAATAATTTTCTCGAAAGCTATTGTCACATTTTCAACTAGGTGTGTTAAATTATAATTATTTTCCTTTATGCTTTGAATCTGTTCATTTAAGTAGCTACTTTGTTGTTGCATTTAGTAGAGCGTTTGTTTTAATTTTTGGACTTCTTATAGTGAATAACTACTCATTCCGAAGTTTGATATGCCATCCCCCACTGATGATGGAAACTTCTTTCGGACGAAACTGCCTCCAGCGCTGTGTGTGAATTTTGCATACGTGTGTATGAGAATGGATTTTCAAACTTCCTCCTCTTTTCAGTGATTTAGTTATCTGTTTCTTCATGATTTTCTTGATTCGATCGACGGATATAAGCTGAATTTCTTGCCTAAACTGTGGGGGAAACCTTACTAATTATCGACTATTTTTCTTGCTTACAACATAATAAGACCCCACAAATTTCTTATTAAAGTTCTCCGGCATATTTGGAAATCTGTATGGAAAATAAACAGTTTTTCATTTTCATTATACGATACTTGAGATCTACGTTGATCGTAGTATGCTTTTGTTTCAAATGCGTTTTAGGCAATTTGTCCGCTATTTTCTGCCTGTTATTTAATTATCCTCTTGTAATTTGTAAACTATGTTTGATTCCATACTGGGAATCCGTAATAGATTTTTAAAATATAGTTATGCATTAGGAAATATAGGCTGTACACAGTATTTGTTGATACATAAGAATTTAACAAGAAAATAGCGTATGGAACGTATCTCTCCTATGATTTCATATCGTCTTGGACAAAATTTAATTATCTGTTGAACTGTCTTTCGATTGACCTCGAATAAGTCTGTTTTGTCATAGGTTTTTTTTTCATTTGGGGACCCGCCTTCCACCCCTGTCTCTCTGCATTCTTTACACAAAATAGGTAGTGTACTTTCGGGGACGTACAGCACGAGCAGTTGTTCGCTCTCCCCATTTTGGGACAGGCTGTCGCTAGAGACTCTTGGATTGCCGGAATTCCGGCACTCCAAGAAGCTCCTATGTTCCTTCAGTTTAGACTTCAGGTGTTGCGGGACGGACTTTTGATTAGGCATCCAAGGTTCTCCTGGTCTTTAGTTCATGTTTAGAACATTTGCTTGGGGGGAGTTCCCTACCTACGATATTTGCAATTTTATTATAAGAGGAACATCGATACATAACATTTAGGACAAACACATGGACAACACACGGACTTCACAATGACAACACAAACATGGACTTGATTCGGCATCTTCTTCTTTTGCTGCCCCTGCAACGAGATAAGAGAAGAATTTTAGGATCGGATTGCGCGTGAGAATGTTGTTTCGCCCACAAAGTTTTTCCGCTTCTCCTTCCTAGCCGTCTTCTTTACTGATATCTTCCTCTTCCTCAGTCACCATAGGGTTTAGGTTGTTTTCACTTGCCACACTTTCACTCTCACTTCTTTTGCACTTGTATTCCTTTGGGGATAGGGGGGATTGGCAAATCATAGCCGCAGAAATGATGTTCTCCTACAAAGTTTGTATGCATCTACCTTTGTTATCCTTACTAGGTTTCCCTCCATTTCCACCTTAGATTCCTCTTCTGATTTCCCTCTCCATCATTCACTCATTTGGTCACACATACACTAGGCTATTTTGCTGTACGCTTCCATTCCGGGTTCCGGAATGTAAGTGTTGTTTAGATTATTTGTTGTTGTTAAATATTTTGATTATTATATGTTTTACTATTTCACTACACTTTCCCGCCACCACATTTATTCAACACGCACAAGGCACTCTAATTTGCCGCTTCCAGCGACCAATTTCACTTTATTTGCTGATAATCATGTTCTAATTAGTTATCCTGTATAGTTTTATTTAGGCCACTTTTCGGTTGTCTTTGACACATCTGGATGGTTATTTGAACACGTTTCGATACATAATGTTCTTTCGAGATGCTTGCTCGGCACCCGCGCGACGCTGCACACATACGACACGCTCGCGCCTCACGAAACCCGTAATCGTTTATCTTCTATATTGAGTTTAATTATCCATATATCTATGTCATCCTTCCCCTCATAAATTTCTCTTTGTAGTACCTTGAGATTTTTTATGTCAGCTCCTGAAGTATCAAGGCGAGTTCCGGTGTTCGCAGGACCTCTGCCGTGTTTACATCCCTTATTCTATTTCTTAGATCCAATACCAAATTTTCAGTTTCGGTACATCTTAGAACTATATGTTCTGGTGTAGCTATTGTATTGCAGGTATGACATAGATTATCTTCAACAAGTTTAAGTTCTCTTAGCTTCAGGCGGTATGGGCCGTGTCCCGTGAGGTAATGTATCATTCCTCCACTGGCTTCCAGTTGCACTTCCAATCTTCCAGCCACTTCCGGAAAGATACCATAGAGTGTTCTTGCTTTCGGGCAGTTTTCCCAAAAACGTTGCCATGCACGGACTATTTCCCTTGTTAGTTCTTCTTTATTGTTGATTTCCGTACGTATGATTTCTCTTATTTTGTCGTTGTTGTTTTTTTTCAGCCAGTACATGGCTCCGTGCTGTTTAATTTGAAGATGCATCGGCAGGGTTGCGGTCGCTACCTGAAGTGCTTCCACCGGAGTGGTTCGATAGGCTCCAGTTAGCCTTATTAGCAATTGCCTTTGGGCTCTGTTCACTATTTGAGACTGTTTTATATCGTCCATCCGGTAGCTCCAGGCACTAGCGGCATAACACATTACTGCTCTAATCACTTGGTCGTGGTACAGCCTTATAATGTTTGTTGGTATTTTTAGTTCATTTGTGGCAATTGTTATAAGTTTATGGGTAATTTTAATTGCTTTATTCGTTACATTTGTTGTATGTTCCCTAAAATTTAGTTTTTCATCTACTATAAGGCCCAGATATTTATAATGTTTTTCTCTTTTTATTGATTTGTTATAAATTTTGATTATGGGTCCCCTGTTATAATTTAGCTTTCCTTTATATAATACATACTTTGTTTTTTCTGCTGAGATAGTCAATTTGTTATTGCCGCACCACGTTACCATTTCGTTGACGATTGTATTCGCTTTTTGTTCCAGATTAGTTCTACTACTACCTTTTAGTACGACCGCGAGATCGTCCGCATACCCTACCACGGTTTCCACCTCTTGCAGTCTACTTAGCATCTCCAGACATGGCTGGAATGTTATGTCCCAGAAAATGGGTCCTAGGACCGACCCCTGGGGACAGCCCCTTGTGGGCGCCTTCCACACAACGCCATCAGCCGTGTTGACTTCAATTTTTCTATTTATGAAATAGTTATTAACAAGTTTCCATATGTCTGGATGTATCCTGAGATTTTTTAGTTCTTTTAATAGAGCAGGCCACCAGAGGTTATCAAATGCTCCTGATATATCGAAGAAGATACCCATTATATACTTGCAGTCTTCAGTCCGTATTTGCTTTATCTTCTCACATAGCTGGTTGATTGCGTCCTCCGTCGATTTGCCCTTTCGAAACCCAAATTGTAGTTTACAATCTGCTAGATTTTTTCTTTTTTCGTTAATTCTCTTTGCTATAATTTTTTCGAAAATTTTGCTAACAACGTTTAAAAGGCAAATCGGACGGTAGGACTTCGGGTTTGTCTTATCTTTATTTTCTCCTTTCAGTAGGATCACTAAGTTTGCTTTCTTCCACGAGCTTGGAAAGACTCCTTGTTTAAAACATTCGCGGAATAACCTTGATAGATATGGTATCCACAGTTCCTTGTTTTGTTTATAAATTTCATTTTTAATCCCGTCTGGACCCGGGGCTTTACCGTTTTTAAGACTTTTGATTGCTATTTCTACTTCTTCGTTTGTTACTGTTAATTCTTCATTGTTTATTTCAAAGTTTACGTTGTATGTTTTTGCATTTTCCCTGATTATTGCGTTTTGTTCATTATCTTCATCTTCAATATCATCTGGAAATAGCTTTTTGTATAATAATTCAGTGGTGTCTTTGGTGTACTCATTATTGTCATTCTTTAAAGTATTGTAAGCACTTTTGGTTTTTATTTTCTTCATTATTAATTTATATGGTTAACCCCACGGATCCAGACTAAGATTTTCTTCGACGAATTTTTCCCATGTTCTTTTTCTATATTCAAACAATTTTTTTCAAATGTTTCCTTGGCTTCCCTATATTTTCTGAGTCTTTCCTGCCTGAGATCGTGATTTCCAGCTGCTCTATAACTTTTTCTTGCTGCTCTCATCTTTCATTTTAGTCTTTCCATGCCTTCGGTCCATTGAGCATCTTTCTTCTTTTTCTTCTTTTTATGTATAGGTATTGATTCCTTGATTGCTCTAATTGTGGCCTGCTCCAGACCCTCTGTCAATTCGTTCAGATTACAGTTGTTATTTATTTGAGGCAATTTCAGAGTTCTTAGGAATTTTTTCCAGTTTATTTTCTTAATCTGATATTTCATTGTTTCATCTTCTTCGTCTTTTTCTTCAGTGGTTTGTTGATTGTAGTTTATATCCAGACTGATGACGTTGTGTGCACTCGTAGTAACATCTTCATTTACTTTCCAATTTAATACATTATTGTAAATACTTCCCTTAGACATTGTTACGTCAATATCTGATTCCGCTCCGACCCTGCCCCTGAAAGTTGGTGGTTGGCCGTCCCTATTTATCACATTTAAGTTGTGTTGTTGTATTAGATCCTCGAACTGCTCTCCATTTTCGTCCATTCTGGGGCAGTGCCAGAGCGGAGATTTCGCATTTAAGTCTCCCAAGATTAACATGCATCTATTATTGAATTTATTTAATATATCATCTAATTTAAGTATAAAATTATTAGTAGGGAGAGAAAACTGGCAGTAAACATTAACTATAATTAATTTGTTTTTCTTAAAATTTAGTTCCACATTTATTGTGTCCATTTATCATTAAATTCAGTGTGTGCCAGAATTTCAATATCCCTATTAAATATTACTATTGCCACCATGGGGTTTTCATCTATAGGCAACAACTGCATGACCCCAGCCGGCATCCCTTGCAATCTACCTTTTCTTGTGTAAGGTTCCTGCAGGCATGCAACGTCCACATCTTCTTGTTCACACCATTGTCTTATTTCACTACATGCTAATTTAGATCTGTCTGCATTTAATTGGGCCAACTTAAGCATTTCAGGGTTGTCTGGTGTGGACGTAGCACGCCGGGAACTTCTCTGCAGGATTAAATGCTATCCTGCCGTAGACCATTACAAATTGCCTGTATACGCTGTCCAACCGAAAGGTTTCTTCTCTTCTTTCGAAGATTCTATCGATAAGTTGCAACAAGTCTTTTGGGTCTGTTGTAATTCCATTTGATCTAAGGTTTATTTTATCAACCTCATCTATAACCGGAAAGGTTATTGTTTTCCTTGTTGGTGTAAGTTTCTGACGATTATTCTGAAGGCAGCCGTTAAGTTATTCGGCTCCTCCAATCTTGATAGGGTATATTTCAATTGTAGGTTGCAATACAGAGTTTTTGGATCAAATTTGTTCTTCTGTTGGGTTTCTATTTCTGCCGGTTCTCTCTCTACGTCCGTGTCCTCTAGTTTCTGAGTACTATATAACTCCATTCTTGTTTTGTCTATTGTTTCTTCTTCATTTATTGACATCTTTTGTTTAACTTTTCGCTTCTTTTTGTGGAGTCTAGGGATCCATGATCTCCAGCCTCTTTTCTTTTTGTTTGATATTTCTTCCCCGATTGTTGCTTCCAATTCTTCGAATATTGACTCCATTTCCTCTTCGTTTTCTTCTGCTATTTCCTCCTGATCCGCTTTTTGTGCTTCTTTTTCCTGTGGGGTCTCGACTTTTTCGTCATTGTTTTCTAGTCCAATTCGGTCTTTATTTTCTTCATTTTTTATTTTCCTTTGTTCTTCTTCCATTATTCTAAGAATGTTATTGTCTGTAAGCTTCATTTCAAATCCTATACTTTCTATCCTTCTTTCCCAGTCATTAAATTTTCTCAGAACTTCCCTTGGAGAAACTCTCCACAGGGTCATTCCTATTGCTGGTATTGTAATTTTTCTTCTAGCGTTCCCTTTAATTGTTGACAATAGGTCTAGGAGCAAATCCAGATCATCCATGAAATCTTCCCTGGACGATTTAATGTGTAATATTCTACTTCCGTATCTGGTTTCGCTATAATAAATTTGGAGAAATTTATTTTGTTTTACTTCTATTTCAAGGTTTTCAAATTCATCTAAGTCGAAATTATCATGTGTTAGCGCGACCAATTCGGCAAATCCCCTGGGAAACGTTTGTAGTTTTGGATTTATGAAATGTAATATTACTTGATCCTTGTCATCAAGTTTTATAAAACCAGGTTTAACATTAAAAAATTCATTCAGCGACTTACGCTTCCTGAACGTTTAGACATCATTAAACATTATTACCAAAGTGGCAGCTCCGTTGTGGGTGCTCATCGTTTCTTCACCAGGGAATTGGGTCGCCATCACCGGTTCTCTATTCAGGCTATACGCCGCACTCTGACCAAGTTTGAGCTGGAATACATTCTACACGACTAGCACCCACCAAGAAGACAACGTACAGCACAAAGTGAGAAAAATATCGCAGCAGTAGCGACCAGTGTTGAGAAAGATCCGAGTGTGTCAGTTTCAAGACGATCGCAACGGATGCGGCTATCTGCGACATCCACTTGGCGAATCTTGCGAAAGGATTTGGGCCTGCATCCATACAAAGTTGTTTTGACGCAAGAGTTGAAGCCAATCGATCACAGAGTGCGTCGTGACATCGCTGATTGGGCCATACAGCAATTGGACACTGACAATGATTTCAGTGGAAAAAATCATCTTCTCAGACGAGGCGCATTTTTGGCTTAGTGGCTTCGTGAATGCTCAAAATTGTCGTTATTGGAGCGAGCAGAACCCACAATTGGTCCATGAGGTGCCATTGCATTCAGAAAACTCAGTGTGTGGTGGGGTTTATGGCGTCATTGGACATCATTTGTTTCGTGATGCTGAGAGATGAACCGTTACCGTCGATGGTAACCGCTACAGATCCCTGGTAAGCGAATTTCTGTGGCCAGAACTTGAACCCATAGATATTGACAACATGTGGTTCCAGCAGGATGGCGCTACGTTCCACACAGCCAATGCTACGCTCGACGTGCTGAGGGAAACATTTGGCAACCGAATCATCTCACAACGTGCAGGTGTGACGTGGCCGCCACGGTCGTGTGACTTAACACCTATGGACTTTTTCTGTTGG
This sequence comes from Lepisma saccharinum, assembly GCA_022664845.1. NCBI lineage: Eukaryota > Metazoa > Arthropoda > Insecta > Zygentoma > Lepismatidae > Lepisma > Lepisma saccharinum. The sequence continues at coordinate 39,206 of JAGDQP010012171.1, forward strand.
GCTACATCAAAGCCCAGCTCTATGCTGACAGGCCACGCACTTTAGAATATTTGGAGGCGAGCATTCGTCAGGCTATCGCAGACATATCGCCAGTAATGGTGGACCGCGTGCTTAAAATTGGTGCCATCGCGTGCGTCAGTGTATGCACAGCCGTGGTGGACATTTGAACCCTATTTTGTTCAAAACATAACTGCAGTGTCTAAGCTTGACAATAAAGCATAATTTGCGTTTTTTTGTTTTATTCAAATTTTAAAAAGCATCACTCTTAATGAAAGACCCTTATTATAATTATATATTTAAAGAAACTTCACAAACCAAATTTATACAAGAGACAAAATAACCACAAAGACAAATTTCGTGAAAGCGGAACTTAAATATTCTACTTCTGAGAGACATAAGACGGGTAAAACAATTTCCGTATAAATCAATGCAAGGTCATATTAAGATGGCGGGGTGATCTACACCGTTACGGACCCTCCTCGCGCTCGCCCCTACTTTTTTCATTTTACAAGAACATAGCGCACTAGTATTTAATATCTACAAATTACTACGAAATACGGACAGCGATCTCGAGATCTTTTCGATGAGTACGGAGACCTCATTTAAATAATGACGTCATTTGTAAACGTATCACTCAAGAATGAACAAGATCTCGAGATCGACAGGCTTTTCAGTCTAATAGCTCTACCAGCTGTTTCAGTGACTAACCACTTAACCCCGACACCCCCTGTTTCTGTTTTAAACTTCAACCCCTTTCTCGCCAACGGACTTCAAGCTCGACCTCGCGATCTCACATCGACCTCGAGCTCGCTTTACCTCAAACTCGGGATGGGACTTCGCCCTCGCTCAACCTCGACCTCGCGATCTCACTTCGACCGTGACCTCGCTCAACCTCGGCCGCGCGAACTCTGACCGCGACCTCGCGAACTCATCTCGAACTTGCGATCTCACTTCGACCTCGACCTCGATATTCAACACCTCTGGTACTTGCATGTGAGTAGCTGGGATTGAACTTAAGTTCAAATCTGTATTTTTCTGCCATCTCACGTAATGCTATACTAGATTGTATTGGCTGATTATCTAAAATCAAAGAATTAAAGCATCCGTACTTGAGGATTATTTCTTGTTCCAGGAAATCCATTAGATTTTGCTGTCATGGAATCAACTGCTTTACTATTACTAGGCGTGACATACGTACAGCTGCAATACGGACACATTTCCTGACGTTTCCTTCAGAAACTATCGGTCCGAGGGTGTCAAAATCTATTGTTCACCAATAGTCCCTCCCGGGTGGTGCAAAAGTTCACCTTGCTGCTTGTTAGGATATGTTTTGAATCGTTGACACTCGTCACATCTTTTTAAGTAATATGCTATTGTTTGCTTTAAAGGAGGCATATAATACCTTAACAATGAAGAACTATTATTTCGTCAACCCAGGATGTCCTGCCACAGGTGATTTGTCTAATCATTCAAACCATTGTGGAATTAAGCTTTTTGGTATACACAACTAATGCATTGCGCCATTACTGGATGTTTTCTTATACGATACAATATTCCATATTTTAAACAATGGTATTTTAGCGCCCGTATTGTTGAATCTTCTGGCTGCTGTCCATCTAAAGCTTGCATAATGTTGGTGTATAATGTATCATTTCTCGGTTCCTGCTTTAGCATTTCATTTGGAAAAATGTTCTAAGTACGTTATCCTCTAAAGGAATCGAACGGAATGCGAGGTGATCGGATGTTACTTTGTCTTGGACTTTTCCCCGTTGGCGATCTGTCCTTCCTTGTTTCTTCCTTCTTCTTTTTTTGATGTCTTCTGGCTGCTCCAACCTGGAAACGATATCTTCGGGCATTTCGTTCCTTTTTTGTGCTTTACATCGAAGCTGAAGTGTAATAGGAAAATTCTATATCTAGTGCATTTTTCAATTTTGTCATTTTGAGTTTGTAGAGTGGATAAACTTTTGTTGTCTGTATAAAGGGTAAATATATGGTTAAGTAAGGTAAAACTTGAACTTCCGTAGGCAGTACACAATCCCAGCAAGTTCCTTGGCCCATCTGGAATAACGTTGTTCTGTTTTCCGTCAGCCTTTCCGAGCAGTATGAAACTCTTCGTTTCAGGATTGCTGGAAAGGTATTCGTTCCGTAAACCGCTCAAGGTGTACCCTCATAAATGAACACAACTCGATAAAACCTCTAATCTGTCTTTGTCGTAGGTTTTGAAAATTCTGCACCTTTGCGATTTTCAAAGATATTTATATATTATTCGCCGAGACATTAAATTCAAGAACCTTAAGAGCTGAATAGAACATGTAATGTTCGTGGTGCAGCCCTGAATACGTGTTTGCGCAACAGCTGGAGCAAGAGTTCTAAGTCTTGTAGGTGTTGATCGTTATTATGAGCCTATCACAATATCATTTGCAAAACTTGTTATTCTGTTTGGTAGTCCTTGTAGCAGTTTTTGTTGTAACAATCGTTAATGCGGATGCAGATATTCGGTGACCAACACAGATCTTTGGAAGTTGTAGCTTTTCTTTCTGATTTACTTCATAGTATAGTGCATTTCTGGTTCTTTTTATCCAATAAAATCTAGTAAAAGAATGTCTGATGTCCACAGTCGATATTAGTTTCTTTCCCTTTAGACTGGATAAAACTTCTTCTGCTGAAGGAAATGGTATGGCTAAATATTTCGTATATTTCTTCAGATTTATTAAGTTTACTAACATAAAATCTTCACAATGTGGCTTTCTAACTACCAAAAATGAAGAAAAAGAACAACATGTCTACTTTATGATGCTTGTTTTTTCTAATTGACTAAACTGAAGGTTGATCTGTTTTCGTAACCCAATTGGCTAAATGCCAGATCCCAAAGAATTGTAAACTAATTCCTTTTGAAACACATATTAGAAATCGCAAATAAATCGTAAATGAGTTAAAACACATAGCACTCATAAAATTGAGAGTTGGAAACACAACATACATTATTTCAGGATATTAAATCAAGAGGACTATAATCCCACTTTTCGTCAAGATATTCTTAAAAGACTGCAGAGAAAAATACATTTGGATAAAAACATTATTTCTTTTTACAAAAAGGCCAAACGCAATGAAATGCCTTTACAAGGAACTGGTTAGAGTGACATTTCACAGTTAGTAATAAACCTGATAAAACAAGAAGCGTCAGCAGATGTGTATGTTACGAAGAACATAACGATCCCATTAAAATCATATTTCTTCCTACCTGTTGAACTATAAGAATAAAAAACAAGCATCAGCATTTTTCTACATACGGCATTAAAGACTTTGCGAGATAGGCATGGACTTGTAGATTTAACAGTAAAATGCAGTAATGAGTGTACTATTGTCCTAATAAATCTAACTTGTAAAAATTTACGTTTGGGTAAAATTTCACCAGTTGCGTATACTGAACAAAATTGGGAGGAAATTGCTCTTAAAACACGAAGAGGAAGATGACCCGATAATATTTATCGATATTGATCTCACAAGGAAATCGACGAAGGTCGCAGATACACTGAAAATAGGTTGGATATCAACACAACATTATACAAAAATATGAAGCAAAAACTTTCGAAATTGGTGTATTCTTATCGAAACATGTTCTTATACAGTAGCTCAGACAGGAATACCATGGTTGTGTGCATCGTCTTCGAATAGAAAAGTGGGCAACATTTCACAGGAAATCTCTACCAGTATCATTTGGGTGTTCCGAAACAAGTAGATTTTCAAATACAGGAACTCAATAGAGCAAAAATCATTAAAGAAAATCATCTACAAGTGAATTTTCATCACCAATGCTTATTGTGAAGAAACCTAGCTCACAGTAGATTCGGATAGTGGTTTCACTCATCGAATATAACAAGTTTACTATGTACTTATCTATACCTTTCCAGTCCACCGAAGACGATATATCCAGTATTAAACGAAAATCTCTGATTAGTACTATTGATTAATCAACGACCTATCACCAGATTCAGCTCCATCGAAAGAGTTGGAAATATATGTCTTTTGAGGTACCCCATACTGGAAAGAATTATCTGTTTTTTCATTGTATAATGGATGCGCCAACGTCTAGTCAAGTTTGTTCATAGTAACCAGGATGGTGTTGGAAGGACTATCAAACACAATAACTTCATTCGCTGCTGATATGGTTATTACTAACCATACAGCTGACCAACAATTACAGTATTTAGACTTACTACTACGTAGATTTAGACGCCACGAATTCAGAGCTTCACCACGAAAGACCCATATCTTGTTTTCTATATTACAAGTTCTTGGCTTCAAAATTTCCGGTAGTACTATATCTATCTCACCAAACTAACCACAAAGATTAAGAACTTTGAACCTCCTAAAACGAAAAGACAATTTAAGAGTTTTCTCGGAATTTACAGTTTTAAAATGAACCACGTCATATACTACACGTTAAAAATTGAATCTTTCCAGCAACTCCTCATGAATTGTAACAAGTTCAAATGGATTTCCGAGTTTAATAACCTTTCCGAGCAATAACAATTGATATTTCAAATGCTGCTAGTCTCTCACACTTTGACGAAGCGCAACAAATTAGGGTCCATTCAGGCACCTCCAATATTCAAGCCGGAGCCATCCTCGCGTGCTTCAATCCTGCTACTAAAGAAGAGAAAGTTATTTTATATTGTAGTCGCATACTCTCAAAATCAGAGAGACGAGGAAGAACTTGTCTTGTGAACTTTATTCGATACTTTACGTATGTCGCAAAATTCGATACTATCTTATGAATAGACCATTCAAACTTTTCAAGGATTCACGTTGCTTACTTAATTTACAAACTGCTCCAGAGAAGGTCGTAAAATTTACACACTTTCGATTCTTCTTATCTGATTACATGTATCAAGTCGAACATAAACAGGGAATTTCTCAACCTGCAAACTTATTCTCTGAGCATTCATTAAAAAAGTAACGAAATTGAGGAAATAATGAAAAAATATTAAACGAACAAGTTGCCAATAGACAAAACTACACATTTTGTTCAAGGTTCAGAAGAAAACATATCTAATCAAATCAAAAGCTTTAAATACGAACCTCTGCATCCAACATTTTTCAGCATCAGAAACACTCAAACAAGCAAAAAGGGCGGCCCCGTACTTTTCTGAAATTATTGATGTATTACTTGGTATTGAACCAGTCAAAACATCAGCTTTTACGTGCTCTAAAATTATACGGTTTGAGAAATGACATTCCTTACAGAATGCAGAAACATCCCACTCAGAGTCATATATGTCTTTTGTGTATCCCTCAAAAGATGGCGGATTAGTCGTTTGATAATATACACTGTGACTACTAGTGGCCACGCTGGTTTTAATCAACTCTACAGAATGGCATTACAAAAGCATTATATGCATCAAAAATGCATTAGCATTTTTGGCATACAAAGTTCGCATGGCCGAAAGGCCGAATTACAAAACATCCAATAGGCAAGATATCTGAGGAGATAATCTATGATAGCCCCGAACCAATTTCCTTAGGGAACAGTAGAAAAATTATTCATGTGGAAACAGAAGATGCTTTCCGTTACATTGTAACGAAATTGTTGGCAAAATATCTACACAAGCCGTCACTGATTTTTTGGAATGCTCTTTTTCGGCGCTCAGAAATCTGTGATTCCATATTCTCACCCAGTTCACCAGAGAGTTGCAGTCAAACAATTAGCAAAGAAGTACAACCTTGAGATGAAATTCAGACCCCTCCTGCTCGCATAGCCGCTCAGGTCTGCATGAATTGTCTATTCGCAACATGCAAGAAATTCTCAAATTTTACAAGCAAGAAAACATAAAATTGTTGCCTCTTTACCTACCAAAGGCCATTTTTGGGTACAACTCTCCAATACAAACAAATTTGAAAGAGTCGCCTCATTTCTCGTTGACCGGCTACGTACCTCGAACAGTGGCGGACTGTAGCCTAGGGATCACACCTCACACACAGGTACCAAGAGAGAAACTTCCTTAAATAAGGCAAAACTGCGGAAAACGTACATAAGCATTTCTTACAAAAGAAAAAAATTATATGATGCAGTGCACTCACAGACTGAGTACCCAGTAAGATCGCAAGTCTTAGCATATTTCCCAAGACGCATCAAAGGTAAGCGAGAAAGCTTGTCTAGATCATTTGAAGGCCCAGCCAAAGTTGCAGAAAATTTCACTCCAATTTATACAGACTGAAAATCCTCCTCATTGCCGACCGACAGAACCATTTATAGCGGTAGACCGACTGAAGCCGTTTCACACCGAGCAAAAAAGTTTTTGTCAAAAAACTCACGAAATAAATTTGGAGAGAGAAAAAAATTGATTTCGAAGTGCATCATTAATGTGTAAGATGAAGTTCAAACGACAGTGGACAGTTAATTTTCATGTTCTCCTTTAGATGACATCATGTATCGGAACACGACAGTACCCACACATCACCGGACGTCCGTCGGATGTCCAAAATACGTCCCGTATGTCCGAAGAGATCCAGGATATCATGGGACATCCATGGGATGTCCACTGGACATCCGAAACAGGACGTCCAAAATATATCCATCCCGAATATCCTCTTTATGTCCGACAATGTCCAGTATTTTCCTTCCAGATATGAGTGTGAAGATAGACTCAAAGACGAAAAGAAATAATGTTGGGAAATTAGAGAAAATGTGTACTACCTTTACTGGAAGTGCTCTCTGAGCATTGTGGTACAACTAATTATTTGAGAATATTTGCTATTTAATTTTGTCTAAAATACTCCTATTTTATTAATAGAGAGAGTTGGTGTTTCATGCGCGTGAGTTGGCTTCACATTCCGAAGGTTCCGAGTTTAAGTCAGAAACTTTGCTGAGATTTCCCAGTTTTCGGCAGTCCTTCCAAGTACCGTGGTGGTTCTCGATTAATGATGGAGTCGCTTCGCTGCTATTCCTTATTAAAGGTCAATTTCCAGATGCTATTATAAAAATTCAGATAAATATGTGTGGGCTAGAGTTATTTTCGTGTCTTATGAGTATGAAATGCTATTTTTAACTGCAGGCTTGGAAATATATTTGGCAAGGAACCTGTAAATTTCTTGCGAAACCTGAAATCAATTTGCCTATTGGGATTTTAGGGAAGTAGCTATCAGAAACGGAATCTGATCATTTGTTGAAACGTTACTGGTGAATGGGAAATGCGGTTTCATTTGTATTTGTTTATTCCAACCGAGGGAGTAGGTGTATATATTTCGTGTAACTTTTTAATTTTAAGAAAAACTGAAGAATTGCAGTGACGATATTAGTTTATAGGAAATTGCTTATATACACTTGAGTTTCATTTAACTAAATCTGATGGGTCCAAGAGTGATTTGGTGAAACGAAAATTCAGTTAGGCCAGAAACATAGTGATTAGCATACTGTAGTTTGGTATTGTACAACACGTTAAAAGAGCAACTTATTTTAAAATAAACAATTTTTCAAACATTGGCCTACCACTATAATGTTAAAGTACAATACAGTACAGTACACGCTCCTGAATTTACAAAGAACTTTAAAAAAAACAGTGTCTTTTCTTATTTTCGGCTTTCATTATTGACCGTAAGAGTACCCGTTTCCTACTCTATTATACCGGGTGAGCGAATTATCTATAGAACGTTACCGGCAAGGCCGCTTTTAAGTTCCATAGACGTGCAGATAGTGCAACTGGGCGTCAGACGGAATGTTGTGCTAGAGTGTGCTAGATAGTGCTTGAATGTTGAAACTTGTAACGTTTGTTCCTTTTCTCCCCCTTACCTCACAACTTAAGAAGCTACGACGACAAACGCATTTTACCGGTATTTCTTCACTATATATGCACTCCAACACCGATATCATGAAAATCACTCTACGCATCACTTTTAATTGCTTTTCCAACTTGGAATCTTCGCAAACGATCTCTCTTACGTCGTAGTATTTATGCACTTTGAAATTCTAGACACTTCAATGACATAGGGCCACGTTAGGCTAGAAAAGTCAGATTAGATCGTTTTTAAAACTTCTGCATTTATAATTCTACACATTTGACTGACATAGGGTTTAGTGTGGTTACGTGTGCTTAGGTTAAATGAGGTGAGGTGTGCTTAGGTTAGTTTAGGTTAGGTTAGCTCAGGTTATGTTAGTTTAGGTTATGTTAGGTTAGTTGAAGATAGATTTAAGTTAGGTTATTTAGGTTAGGTTAAGTTAGAATAGATTAGGTTTATTCTAGGTTAGTTTAGGTTAGGTTGGTTCAGGTTAGTTTAGGTTACATTAACCCTGGTACACTATACAATGCAAGTCATATTTAATAGGCGTTTATTTTCGTAAGAATTTGTCCGATTTACGAACCTGGCCTGCAACTGAACTATCTGTAAAATATGTAAAATTACCACATTGTGATGGGTTTGCAGTATATCCTCTCTTGCACTGCTATTCCTCTTAAGATATATATTATTCATTTGTGTTTAAGACAATGAGAGTGAGTTAGACGCCCACTTATGTTTTAAGTCCACACATGCTCTGTAGGTTTAATAACGTTTAGCGTATACCGTGTCTTTTATGATTTGTAACATTGTGTTGATCACAATACATTGAATTCAAGGGGTCGTGTGTTCCAATTCGCCGTACTGTATTTATCCGGTGATAGAAGCTTTCTGAGTAAGTAATAAACACCGACCGAGTAGACATCTTCAAAGTAGCATTGTGAATATACTTTTTTAAATGAAAGAAACGCTTCCGGCGTCCGTGAAACAAGTTGGGATAGAAATTTTCATGTCATTTTTGGAGTACCGTTACTCCGTTACCGGGCCTGGATGAAACATTTAAAGAAATTATGAGTTCGTTGCTGTCCGATGGACATCTCTATACAGGTGCTATAAATGTACGTTGCAGACCTAAAAAGGGCATCCGTAGAATGTCGTAAGTCGTGCTTACGGTTGTCCGATGACATTCGTATTTGTCCTTTAAATGCCCATTGCTAACCTAAAAGGACGTCCATAGAATGTCCATAAACCTTGCGTACGGATGTCCGATGGACATCCATATTTGTCCTTCAAATGCCCGTTGCGGATCTAAAAAGGACGTCCATAGAATGTCCTAAAACCTTGCGTACGGATGATCGATGGACATCCCTACATCTCCTATAAATGTCCCTTCCTTACCTAAAAGGACGTCCGTCGGATGTCTACAGGAGTTGCATATGGATGTCCTACGGACATCCATTGGAAATCGGCGGGACCTTTTTCGGACATCCGATATGTCCGCCAAGGATATCCTAAGGATATCCATGGGATGTCCGTGTCTTGTCTGGGTAGCGCTAACTGGTGGCACCCCTAAGTACTTCTAGTAGAAAATGTTCTATATCATCACAGGCACACACATACATGGATAGATTTTTTAAGAAATGGTGAGAAGTAAGAGTGAAACAAAACAGAAAAGTAAAATAATAGTTTTTCGTTTACTTACCATTTACTATTCTGTAAATGAAACTAGTACCTTGCCGTTTTCTCCACGAGTTTTTATAAAGAAACGACTGTTTATACGATTTAATATTTAGAAACACTTCTCAAAATTGCCAAATTCGACCACAACTATCAACTAAAGATGAATTATTTACGTATACTACATCCGGACTTCATATAGCAACGAGGAAACAAGTTAAATTTGTACGTCAGCATAACTAAGTATCTATGAGACAAGATCAGAATTCTTTCCATATGTATTATTTTAAATACAATGAATTTGAAAATATTACAACAGATAATTTAAATTTACAAACTAGGCAAGCGACATATATGAAAGCCGAATATATTCATTTCAATGGGACATTATCTCTAAACTTTACTTTAAACTTTCAAACTGCAAAAATCAATCAATTCTCTACAAACATTAATGGATTATGAGAAAAACAATTTACCTTCTGAATTCTCCGAACTACTACATCTTCATGCCCTACATCTAGTGGTCAACAGTGGCAATAGTAATTTTACACTAGTTTTCCTCTTAATAATAGCTATTATTTTTTGCTATACATACAATCGCCTAAAGAATTCGCAGGCCTAATGAAAATCGCTCATTATTTATTCCAGAGACAATGTCTGTATTAGAAACTGATCGTGTTTATCATACTGGCCATATTAATAACAATCTTGATTATCTATTCATTTTGCCATATTACCTTAACTGTTAAAACAACCAGTGAAATTATCACGGACAATATATCACTCGACACAATTATAGACATTCCTAGTGGAACCAATAACCGCAGTGCGCACACTGAACATAAGTTCTCAGATATAGTATATCCGGACACCAACGCGAGCAGTGTAGAAACACCGACAACGATTAATGACCTCATATATAAGTTTTAAATAAACGAATACACCTCCCTATCTTGAGGATAATGATGTTGACTAAGACTGAATCTGCTTGGGTTAGTGAGAATACCGTTTCGTACCCTAGTGAACTAGTGTTAATCCCAACATAGTACAGTGATTATATCTAGCTAACAAGTGTATATTTTCCTAGTGTAAAATGCGGTAGGTGTAAAGTTTAGAGTGAAAATTACGTCGACAGTGAAAAAGTGAAAATATAGTTCCCCAATACTTTGTCGCACTATATTTAAAGACAAAGGGGAGCATGTAATGTTGCTCGTGCTTGAGCGTGAGTCGTCTCACACCCGCAGCGTCAACATTGTAGTAGCCTGAGTACTACGAATGACAAAACGTGTTGAACAAGCTATGCAACATAAAAAAACAGTGCAATGTAAACAAGAAGATGACGACACCAGTTTCATCAAGGAATCAACAGAAGGAGCTACTATCATCGCAGGAGGAGCTTGGAGGACCACACCACAGAAGGGCTATAAATTCCGATGCAAGTTTATAATTTATCACTTGCCTGAGTGATGACCTCTCTTCTCTACCTTCTCCCTCGTACACAGTTAGCAGTCGAGCTGGTACACTCCTTCTAACACTGCGCACACAGTTAGCAGTCGAGCTGGTATGCTAGCCTTCCTGCACACACAGTTAGCTGTCGGGATGGTGTGCTACCTAACTCTACCTTGTGCACAGTTAGATGCAGGCCCGTACTGGCCTATCGGGCAATCGGGCAAATGCCCGGTGCGCCCCCACCAAAAGAAAAAAGGAAGAAAAGGAGGAGAAAAAGAAAATGTGAAAACACAGGTGGCAAGATACCTCATACGCCCCCACCGGTCGCAAAATCAGCTCAAGAGAGGGTGGCGGAACCAGGCATTGGGTGGGAGCAGGTCCAAAGCAGCCGCCTCCCTAAACATTTTCTACGCCTCTATTAGGGGCTGGATGCAGTTAATTGCTGCACAAATCGCAAATATGCTTCCAAAATATCAAGTGTTGTTTAGCCATGCTTATATGGAGAACTCTAGAAACACCCCGATAATGGCGCAGGTTCAGTACTTTCCGTTGGTCACGACATCAGCGCCATTGGTCGGTCTATCTTATTTAAAGGTCTTTATATACCTGTAACATCAGCTGTATCTGGAGCACTTGAAAGTTTGCAAGAAAAATCATTAAGTGACGTGACAAATAAACGTGTGTTTTTGTTTAGTGATAACAACTGGACAGTAGACACATTTATGAAAAATCATCCAAAGCAGAAATCAGAAGTGAAAGGGGCATTTAATCCAGAAAGTCAAATGATGGGAAAGAAGAAATTCAAAGGAATTGGGTGACCTATTATGAAGTATCACACAGGTACATGCAAGCTTAGAACGTCTTTGTAGGCTTGATTTTAAAAAGTTAGTTTTAAAAATAAATT
>JAGDQP010012172.1:0-20609 GCA_022664845.1 Lepisma saccharinum
TTATGACATAGTAATGTACTTTATACTATTACTGTCCTCTGACGACAATTGATGATCAATGAAGTACTTAAAACATTATTTCTTGTACTCTGCTTCTAACAGTTTTGAAGCATTATTTATGTTGCACGGTCTGAGCCAAAGATGCCTAAATGACTTAAGTGGCTGGAACTTGTATGTTATGTACAAGGGCGCTAATAAGATATATTGCTTTTCTAATTTAAATATAAAGTTTTTTGTACATTTTTAAAGCAAGAACTTTTACTTTTGCTAATCCTAAACAAGAAATGCATAAGATGGGCTAAGTAGTGAATATTCGAGATGAAAAAATATCGTCAATAAAGTCATTTTTGGGACTGCTCTTGACAGAGTTATGAAGCATTATTTAAGTTTTCATGCTTTGAGCTAAAGATGCCTAAGGGCCATAAGAGGACAGGATGTTTCTCTCGTGTATATTTTTAACGTAAGAATCTCTACTTTTGCTAAACCTAAATAAGAAATACATAAGGTGTGCTAAGTAGTGAATATTCTAGATGAATAGAAAATCGTCAATAAAGTTACTTTTTGGGACTCCTTCTGACAAAGTTTCAAGCATTATTTGTTTTCACGGTTTGAGCTAAAGATGCCTACGGGGCACAAGAGGACAAGAAGTTTCTCTCGTGTATAAGGGTGCTAATGAGATGGAGGTTGCATTCGTACTATAAATAGACAAATTAATTACAATGATAGTTCGTTCATGTTCAAAATATAAATTTAGACAAAAAAGAGTATTGGGAATGAATTTGCCAAAGTTTTGGAGCATTATTAAAGTATCCTGTCTGAGCCAAATATGCCTAAGGGTCACAAGAGGACAGGATGTTTCTCTCGTGTACAAGGGTGCTAATGATTTGGACGTTTGGAAAAACACTTCATAATTAAAATCATTTAGATAAAAATATTATATTTTTCAATTACTTACTGAAGTATAAACGTCTCATTGCATCTCTTCCATGAAAACAGCCCCTGGATCTGTTCTGTATAGTGTTTTAAAGGCAGGGAAAAACCCGGGTTTTGAAAAAAAAAGAGGAAAAATTGTTTTTTTCCAAGAAGTAAAAAAACCGTGTTTATTGACGAAATTGTGTGTGTGTGTTTTTTTTTTTTTTTTTTTTGCCTTTTCATCACCAATATCCACTACTTAACACACCTAATGCATTTGCTGTTTAGTTTTCGTTCAATTGGATGATCTTACGTTAAAAAATGTACAAACACTTACAATTTGCATTAGGAACGCAATATATGCCATTAGCACCCTTGTACACGAGAGAAACGTTCTGTTGCCTTCTGGCCCTTAGGCATCTTTGTCTCAGATCCAGAAAACTTACATTTTGCTTCAAAACTTTGTCAGACGCGGTCCCATTGTGGATTTTGTTTCTATATGTATGTTTTGAACATCAACTAACCTTTTAACTATTTCATTGATCATAAAATGTTGTCCGGGACCCCGTAAAAGTAAAAAAAAAAACGTTCTTCTCCTAAGCAGCACGAAAAATTGAATAAAAACAGGGTTTTTCCTGGGTTTTTTTTCCGGCGACCAAGTTTTCCCGTTTTTTTTAAAACACTACGTCTGTCGCATCTTATGGACCAAGTTTTTAATACCTCTTTAATACAATAGTTTCCTGGTGTGATTCTTAGGTAAAGCTCTGGCGCCGAAACGGAGGCGCCGAAACGTTACTGCGCCGAACCGGCGGCGCCAAAACGGTGGCGCCGAACCGGTAGCGCCGAAACGGAGGCGCCGAACTGATCGGGTCCCCACTTACTTAGAACGTTTCATTGAGTTACTAGACATCTTTCTTCTATTATTAGTATTAATAGGCATAATGCGATTGAACATATAATAAAGTTGAAATCTCAATTATAACGGCTAGCTCAAGAATATAGTTAAACTTTATTCTGTAGAATATCTTACTTTGGGATGAATTTCAGTGTCGCTCGGACACATTAAGCTCATTAGTCAAAGACGAAATCCAAAAACCTGATAAGAATAAGTATTTTACTTTATTGTGCATGAATTAGCACACTCAAGAATGTAAATAACTTACATTTCATTGTTAGACTCCCGTCCAGTATATTAGATTGATTGTAACCCTCTAAATTATCTAGCGCATCCCTAACATTATTTTTTAAAGTAAAAAATCTATAGCAACCCTGCAAAACTTCGCTTACACCCTCCTAGTTTTGACTTTACACACACACACACCAAAATTGAAAATTCTGGTGGAATACCTGATGGCAAAGATTTCAGTGCAAAGTTGTCATGGTACTTTGCATTCCTATACTACCAAACCTGTTATTTCCGTTAATAGATATGTTTCCAAAATTGCTGATGATTTAACAGGAATCGTAAGGTCTGTTGGGAGTGGAGTAGCAGAACATATGTTGAAACTAATAAATCTTCTTAAAGTGGTAACGAAAATAGGCCTGTCCAAGAATCAAATCATGACCCGATGTTTTTATAACGTGTTCTTCCCAGTTGCTCCAAAGAAATCCCTCTGTAGGTTTATCCCGTTGGTACATACCGTGATTGAACGGATGTTGATACCATAAACTCTACGAACTTCAAGTATGCAGTAAAGGTACACACCTTACCTTCAGCTTCTCAATACGACATATCTTAGGTAATTTAAGGCGAATCTGGTTAGTTTTGAAGTTTGCTTCATACATAACAAGTACGTAATTCATGTGTTTTTGCAATTTGTAGGACGACATTGCCAGGTTGGCAAAAAACAGTTTTATTAGGGTACATTTAATCTTTTGATTCCTAGAGCAGATAAAACTTAGAGGGAGTCCTACGTCATCAAAGTGAAGACGTTTTTATTTTCATGGCGGCCATGTTTGTAGGACCGGGTGCCAAAATTTACCGCAAAAATGAAAGCAATTCCATTGGTCAGTGCCACAGATACCCAAAGCGGACGGAGTCTGCTATTGTTCGACTGGTAAAGATGGAATTGCAAGTTTGAAAACTGTTAGTAAATATTAACATTGTATTTATTTTATGTATTAGGAAGATTCATTTACAAGAGGTAAACGCGATGGACGTTGGATTTGTGAAAGCAGATTAAAGAAATTCAGCAAGAGTGTACAAAGTGATGGGTGCAGAAATTTCCACTCGAAGTTATAATCATTTTTGAAGCAGAAATTAAGGGAAGACACACTTGTGCCGCAAAGGATCTCTAGGTGATCAAACATCGATCGCATTTAACCTGAATAAAATTAATCTAAAAGCTCGAAAGATTTATTTAGAAAAACTTTACTCATTGGTAAGTGAACATGGCAAGTCTTCTCGAAACTAACTTCAGACTGTTTAACGTAAGGGCACCTTAATATGAAAACAGAATCCACGATAGGTCACAGCGAGTTAGTTACTATTACCTAATCTACTAACTTAATATATTACCTAATCTACTGAAAATTCATACGGGATAAATGATCATATCCTTTCACTGCATGGCATGGACAAGATTATTCGTCTCTAACAAACAACTAAATATTCTATCAATATGCTGAATATAGTATCGGTATGTAAAATACAACTATTAAGATCAAATCAAATCACATAACATAAAGGAATCCATTTCTCGCAATATTTTCTAAGTTAGATTCGGTTACATTGAAATTTGATATGTATGTTTTGGTTCACAAGATAAATATTGACTATTTTGATTCACGGAGCACATTATTGAGCTACTGAAAAGTTTTTATGTTTACAAACCCGTATGTTAAAAAAGACAACTATTGACAACATGGTATTATTACTGTAGCATACGTCGGACATGATTTTTCCGAACGAAATAAGTCACATGTTCATGAATCGGAATCATGGTAATGTTGCGTCATAGTGGTTGTTTATTTCCATATCACCATTGATGTTTTGCTACAAAAATCACGGACAGAATGTCGAGTAAGCGATAGCGAACGACGACGGGTTAGAAAAAGCCAGATTCGATATTTTCTTTTATTATGTGATGCAAATAACCTTTAACAGACACCATCTGTGACTTCTCCACTTACGGTTTCAAATGGAACGCCTGATGTATACTAAACAGAGGCCGACAACATTACTATGTCTTCGATTTACATAAAATGCCTGTTTTTAACGCACGAAATTATGAAGATACTTCATCAGAATAAAGGTTTCATTAAAATGTCACGCCATAGTGGCATGTTTATCTCCATTCACAATTGATGTTTTGATACAAAAATTATGGACAGTATGTCGAGTGAGCAGTAACGAAGACGGGTTAGAAAAAGCCCGTTTAGATATTTTTCTTCATTATACGCGATGTACATCACCTTTGATAAACACCACATGTGACTGCTCCGTATATGGTTCCAAATGGGACGCCCGACGTATACTAAAGAAGGGCCTAAAACACAAATAGTACTGAAACATACTATGCATGTAAATGTTCACCTGTGGAACGTAATTTCTCGATGTTTTTCCACTTCTACCTGCAAATTTTTATTGATTTCTCCGGTTTTAAAACGACAATGATATACTGCACAAGTCGGCAATGTTAATGCTTAGAACATTTGTACGCTAAAAATTACATATTCCTTCAAATTATCGTAATATTATTATTACATCATATAAAAACAGACTACGTCATTGTCGGTCCTACGCAAATAGTTTGCAACCAATTCCATTATAAGGATAGTAAAATACATTCTAAATTATCGTATTTTTGCTTCTTGGATCGTACACTCCACACGAAGATTTTTTATGAAGTATTCCATTATATGCTAATTTCACTCGTAAAAGAAGCATAAATCATTTTTCTTAAACGTCTACTGAATTATCGTACATTTGGAGTAGATCGTACAAGTTAATATCGTATATCGTATTTAAACATACATTATCGTGCATTTCCGTCGAGGTCGTACTGGTTGGCAACGTTATGCGCACCGTATTTCCCTCTGCTCCCCACCGGCTTCATACCCCTCACCCAGAAACCAACCTCAGGCTCTCTCTATTTTTTATAAGCTCTATGCCATAAACAAACTACGTATAGCATTTGAATATATTACTATTTATTGTTTGTTATAATCTTTAGATAGAAACATTGTGATTGGCTCTTCGTTTCAACAAATATTAACCTTGTTTTGAATCAAGTCCGTTGCTAGGCAATAGAGTTGAGAATTGTTTTACGGCTTTTGATTGATTTAGCTTTGTTTATACTGTTTAAGTATAAGTAATTCTGATTTGTGCTTATGATGTTACACTTTCAAATATGTCTTCCGAGTGTACGGTTGTACTAACGGACATCCACGGGTCGCTAAAATATGTGGCAAATAAATGAAGAGATTTCACTTCTACAGCTTCTCATTTATGATGTGTCTTCTTAGAAATATTAACATGCTTAAATTTTGAATAGTAACGTTAAAAGTGCTTCTTAATATTAAATATGTATAGTCGCTACACCTTGATAAATGCCATGGGAAATCTGAAGTAAATGTTTATCTGATGTACATGCTGACCTTCTACGTTGAGAAACACATCATATATTGAAATATGTTGGGATTTTTCTACAAAATTGATCATTACGGAAAACTTAGCAGACATATAACGAATACTCTGCAAATTTTCTAGAATCGCGAGGATAACTTGCGCAAAGTCCATTGTTAGGTATTTGTGGTATGTTTTTTTTAACTATGATTTTGGAAATGATATGATACAACTAAACTTTCCCAGTTTCAATTTACTGAAGAAGTTAATCATTTTGAAACAAACCATGTCGTGAGAATTGCTTGAGTTACATTTTAGCCAAAACCAATAATATTGATCCAACAGATCAAAATAAGGTAGATTTCTTTTACAGAATGAATTCCACAACCATGAAGGTTCGTCCCGACTTGGATCTTCGCATATGAAACGTGGAAATGAATGCAATTGTTAACATATTTTTATTAAAACAGAGAACCAAACAAACGATTACAGTGATAATAAATAGGTGCAATGACGAAAAATGAAACGAAATCTAGAAACATGACAGTTCACCTCAACTGAATTCAGCAGGGTCAAAACACCAAAGCTCCCACTGAGCAACAACAGATTTTCGTATATGTCTCTGTATATCTCTCTGCGGCTCTCTGTGACTCTGTTCCCCTCTCCACATGTTAATTACTCTTTCAAAAATTTACCTTTTAAGTCAAATGTTTTGATTTGTTCTATTGAGGATAGTTGGTAAAGCTTGTTTCAGTTGAGAATGCATTTGCAGGGGTGCCCAGCATTTGATAACTTTGCTGGGGTGAAGATTCTGTTTTGGCATATTTCCTGCGGATCCCCTTTTGGTACCCACTGTCGTTCGGGCATAATGTTATGGTAAAAGACCCACTTTTAATCCCCTGTTAACAATTCTGTCCATCAATGACTCACGTCTGTGACAGGTGATCAGGGAACTGCAGGTGTTAGCTCGCTGCTGCTTATGGTGAGGCGTTAACTCATGGGGTACCCATTTTCCAGGTTTGAACACGTACCCAAGATCCTACAGATGAGGATGAACTGTCAAATTGGTGACATGGAGTTTGCATTGGATTTTCCTCCACCGCTGCTGGCAGGGCATCGTTGTCCATCTCCACAGGCTTATCGGTGAGGCTGGTGTTCCCAGACCGAAAATTCTGGAACCACCTGTTGCACTTTCGCACACCTACAGCATTGATGTTCCGTGCTGCTACGCTGGCTGGATGTCCCTGGTGAAATTCGTAGAGCATAATATGTCGTATGTGGTCCTCCAACACTGTCTGAATCATATAGAAGAAACACTTCCAAAACGTGGATGTAGGCCGTTCTCCTTCTACACACAGTTCCACATTAAAGTGCCTTATATGACTCGACTCAGCTATGGCACGTGCCGTCTACCGAACTATTCGCTCGTCAGATAGTGTCATTGCACATATATTACTTATGACATAACCCGATAGCATCGCATTCATAATCGTGACGGACCGAAGTCAAAGTTACTAAAAATAGCCCATATAAAATAAAGTTTGCAAAGTTTTACCAACAACTATCTCTCAAAAATCTCTTTTAATATTGTCCTTCCAACGTCGTCTCTGTCTTCCCGCTGTTCTCTTTCACTCCGGATTTCCAACAACAATAGAATACGATATTCGTTTTTCCCCCATGGGAGCTACATATTCTACCTACCTTAGTCGTTCCGATTTCATCATTCTCACAACATCGGGTGAATCATGCAGTCCGTGAAGTTCTTCATTATGTAGTATCATTTTATTCTCCAGTCATATCGTCCTGTTTCGGTCCGCATACTTTTCTTAAACCCCTATTTTCAAACACACGTAGCTTATGTTGATCTTCTTGGATCGTACTCCAACTTTCACACCCGTAAAATATTACTAAGCATTCATTAAGTTGTTCTTTTCTGAGATAAAAATCGGGTGGCGATAGAAGAAGATTATAAGAATATGTGCACAACATATTCCTGAACCAACCTCAATCTCGGTTTCGGGAGGTATAAATTATGTTGAGAAATTGAAATTTTGTGCGAGAATATTCTTACGTTAAAAAGCGGGAGAACGTCTTTGGTCCTGAGTGTGTCACGCAATATTTTATAAAGGAATTTAAACAATAGAAATTAAAAAATAGGACTTGGTACAATTTAGATAATTTGGTTTCACAAGCCATAGCCCGATTGGTGAACAGTGGTAAGAAGTACACAAATGAGAAAATATGATCGTAACCTTTGAAATATTTAAGAATATCTGTAAACATGAAAGTCAAGAAGTTCGAGTACTTTAAAAGTTAGGTATTCAATATTCGGAATAAAATAGAGTTTTTCATCAACTATTATACCAAGGTCCTTGCAACGGTTCAAAGAGCACGCTGAGGTGATTTCTGCATTAATTAGCAATGTTTGTTTTGTAAGCATTAATTTATAAGATGTTATATTAAATTGTTTAATATATTAAAATATTCATAATTTAATTTTCGTTTTGTAAATTAACTTAAAATATCGCACCTAAGCGACAACACAGATTCCAATTTATAACGCTGATTAAAGGTAATGTTCATCTGGAATTGATTAGTTGAGAGAGACTGTGCCACATCTCTCGTATTTGCTGCTCCTATCACAAGATTATCGTTGACTTCCTTGCGAAACTAATTTCCTCGCAAACACTATGTACTGAACTCAAAATATTATTAGAGATGAGTTAAACTTTAATTCATACTGAATTGTATAGTGAGGGTTGTGTGAAGTGAGCATAATGTTTGGTGGCGCAGTTACCAGTTTAGCATTTATTCCCATATACTCTCAATTGATTTCTTAAAAATTCCCTACGATTGTAGCTAATGTTCATCTGAAATTGAACAGTTGTGGCGTAGCATATGTGGCGTTCCCAGAGGGATCTGAACCCCCTCCAAAATTGCGACTTCTTCATGAAATTGGTATAAATTTAGGCATAATTATGTATATATATTCAAAGCCTGGATTCCTGAAAAAACGTGTGAACCCCCGAAAATAAATGTTGATATGCGTCTACTTGTGGACACTATAAAGCTAGCATTCCACACTTTTTGCACCACCACCGGTATATCGTTCGTTCCCTATCGAAAGCAATGTACTCCCTATTCCTCCTAACAAGTTCGAACAATTTGAGGTAAGATTTATCCGTAACAAAATAGTAGGGGAGCTGTGTGAAGTTGGCCACCTAATTGCTCACGCCGTTCCCAGGTTATCATTTGTTAAAAAATCACGCAGAACGGTAGGTTTTCGAGTGATGCTAAAAAATGAGTCTGCTAGCGGCACTCACATACATCAACCAATTACGCCACAATGATAACTTATATACAGCTAATTTCGGATCTAGTGAACTATAAGTCCGATTTTGATGCTTGAATTTGCATTTGAAAGCTCTTTGCCGTACTAAGACACAGAAAAATATTGGAACGGTAGGACCTCCCTGGGACCCCCTAGGGCGGTTAGAAAAAAAATAAATCAGAGTTTCACATTTCTGGTGATAGTACTGGCTGCAGACCGTACATACGACCAAAGCTTGCGGAATCGTAATCTATACTTCAGTACCTTTCAAATGGTGTATCACACGTCAAATTCGGTGAAGGGGTAAAAACGTTATGACCTTTTTAGCCCAATCAGAGAATTTTCACAAATGATAGAAAAGGGCCTTTCTCATTCTGTCTGTCTTTCTGCTTTAGCCCAAAATGGTTGGTACCGGAGGATTTCTGGGGTCAAATGCGGGCCTCTTTGGGGCGAAAAATGTTTATTTTTAAGATTTACCGTTTTCGAGATACGGAGCCTACAAAGGTCCAAAGTCGACCTTTTGTTTGAAGACTATGCACTTTTTTATTATGTAGCCTTACAAAATAAGTGATATCAGTACAAGAACCTCTTCGGGGTAAAGGGAAGAGTGACGTAAGAATTCTACTCACAAAAGAAGTGATATCAATTTTGAGAGTGACTTTCTTTTCTCTCTGTGGGAGAAGGGAAGATACTAACTCTTTTAACTTTATTTCAAAGGAAACAATTCCATCATAGTGACACAAAGAAAGTCACTCGCAAAGGATATCACTTCTTTTGTGAGTAGAATTCTTGCGTTACTCTTCCCTTTATTCCGAAAGGGTTCTTGTACTGATATATACTCCCAAATCCTTCCTATCAATTGGAGGTAACAATCATAACGTATTAAATAGCTGTTTTTGTTTGAATTCATCACCACTTTTGTTTGGCCCATCACAAGGTGATCATTCGCTCACTAACGTAAAGAATGGACTCCAAATATCTCTCTAACAACTCCCTAAGTTTGAACCTATTCCGAATTGAATAACTGGGGAGCTGTCTGATATTGTCCTCCACACTTGCTGGCGCCGTCACCACCCTACGTTTCAACGTTTCTGAAAATATCAAAACAATTTTAAAAAATGTTATACCCATACTTCTCCTGAATCGACCATGTTTCCAACATGGCTGCCTTTTCTTGTTCCCGTACACATGTACGGAAACCTGAATATCTAAATAAAAATAAAAGCAGAAGAGCTACGGAAATGAATTAAAAACCGTTGTATAGCCCTTGACATATAATTTGAAGATTTGAAAGTACATTTTTTGAAAATGAATTACATTATTCTAAAAATTAGCCTCATATACGAGTAACGAAATGTATAAAATTGAATCTGTAAAGCTATTATTTGGTTCAAGAAGTTGAATATTCTTCATTTCTCCCTTCGAAGCCGGATTTCGCCTTAAATATCTCCGCTGAGTTCTCATAAAAAAAAGTTTATTTGGGTGTAAAGAAAACTATTTATCTTCCAAACTCACACGAAATATTTCAACTTTTATTTCGAAGTAGTTTGGTCAGTGCAAGCGGATTTTCTCCGTCATACTATGAAATGCAAATGTGGTATCTTCACAAAGTCCACGATGTTTTCTGTGAAGCTATTTGTTCTAATGTTTAGATCTATCAACAATGTGTCTGCATAAAAAAATCATTGCGTTAAATCACACCCCTTTCTTTCTATAGGGGTTTAAACATTGCCCTACGACGAGAAATGACGGATTTCGGGCTTAAATATTTCGCATGGGTTCTTATGAAAAATGTAGAGTTTGGCGTTAAGGAGAACCCAACACGTAAAACAATACAAGTAGTTTTATTTCGAAGGAATTTGTAAGTTCAAAAGGATTCTCTCTGTTATTCCGTGCAAATGCGGTTACTTCTCAAAGGTCACCATATTTTCCTGAAGATGTCTCCATTTTCTGTAATATATAGAACTACCAACATGATGACTGTATACAAAACACCGTGGCGTTGAATCACAACACTTTTTGCTATAGGGGTTAAAATGTCCCTTTGTGAAAGATGCTGGAATTTGGGATGAAATATCTCAAATCTGTCCTCATCAAGAAGTTCAACATTTCGTCTCGAGAAAGATTTGTATGTGCTCAACTGACAGCAAAATATGCCATTTTTATTTCGACTGATTTGGTCAATAGAAGGTAGTTGATTAAAGCTAAAATTGCGTCTTTCATGTATCGAAGGAATATGAGTGATGCCAAAACTAACTTCATCATTGGGTCTCTTTGGACATTTCAGCACAGATTGATGTCACATGGCCCATTTACTATTTAAAAATTCTAAAACATAGTCAAGATGGCCGCTTTCAGTGGACATTGTCGGCATAGCCTCCAGAATGTATCCCCTCCTGTCTAGAATCCATTAATAGCCATTTACTTTCAAGACGTTTTCCGTACACTGTATTCGATTTACTTGCTCTCTACGTTCCATTTTTCTAGGGTTCTCCTGTAGATATTTGTTGACTACAGCATTTATAATTTTGGCTTTGAAGGTACCTACATACGAATTTTCATAAAATTCGAACGCTGACACCGAGTGTTTCTTTTAAGCTGCAATTTGTGTTCGCGCTGACCAGCTTATCGTTCAATCCATACATAAAATAATGAATAGAGGCAACTTCAGTACAAAATTGGATAGTTGACGGCCTCTGTGAAGTTAGCTGCCATATCTGTAGGAGCCTTCAATGGTTTATCGTTTATACCGTAACGAAAATAATATACCCCTTAGTTCTCCCTAACAAATCACAAAAGATTCTAGACTATTTCGATCCAAATTAGAATAGATGTGACTGTGTGTTTAGCCGCAATATTTGCGGGCGCCATCACCACGTTATCGTTCAATCTCTAACGAAAATAGTGTATTGCCTATTCCTCCCTAACAACTTCATAATGATTGGAGACAAGGTTGAGCCTAAATTCAAAAGGTGGGGGCTGTGAGAGGTCAGCCTTACATTGGTTCGATCTTTCACAAGACCGCTGCTCAACACCCTGAAGAAAATAATGTACTTCCAATTTCTCACTAAATGTTCCATAACTAGTCGAGACAATGAGGATACGGAATGGAATATGGCGGGGGCTGTGAAAAATAGTGGCTAAATTTACCGGTGCAATCACCAGGTTATCACAAACTGAGTAACGAAAATAATGTACTCTCTATAGCTCCCTAACAACTCCATAAGAATTGGAGGCAACGTCAAACCGAAATTCAATATGTGGGAGCTGTGAGAGGTCAGACTTACAATTGCTGGAGCCTTCACAAGACCGTTGCTCAACACCCTGACGAAAATTATGCACTCCGTATTCATCCCTAAAAATTTTATAACTAGTCGAGACAAGGAGGATACGGAATGGAATATGGAGTGGGCTGAGAAAAATTAGTCGTCACATTTACCGGTCAAATCACCAGGTTATCCCTAAGTGCCTAACGAAATTAGATAACTCCCAATTCCTCCGCGACAACTCCCTAACGATTACAGACAACGTTGGTCTGAAATTAAATAGTTGGTGCCCCTTGGGAGCTAATTCACACAACCGCCATATTTGCTGGCGCCATCAAAATCTATCGTTCACTCTCTAACGAAAATAATATACTCCCTATAACCCCCTCGCAACTTCCTAACAATTAGACGAAACGACAATCCAAAAATAAATATGTGGGGTGTGAAGTTTCTCTCAACATTTGCTGGCGCCTTCACCAAGTTACTGTTCACTCCCTAACGAAAATAATGTACTCCCTATTTCCCTCGAGCGACTCACTAACGATTGCAGACAGCGCCAACCCTAACTTTGATTAATTTATGTACGTTAGGGGGCTAAATTCAAATATCTCCCATGCTTTAGTGTCGCCGTCACAGACGTGCTGTTCACTCCTTAACGAAAATAATATACTCCCTATCAATCCTCAACAATTCTCTAACAATTGTAGAAAACGCGGACCCGAAATGTGATTAATTGGGGTCCCTTGGGCGGCTAACTTCACACATCAGTCATATCTGATGGTGCCGTCACCAAGATATCGTTCATTCGCTAACGAAGGGTCCATTAAATTCCAATCCTACCACACCAAATTTAAGAAGTAAATAGCATATTGTTTTGCACCCGTTTTACACCCACGTTTCCCGTTTTGCAACCACAACGGTTAAAAAGATATGAGCACATATATTTAGAAAGCTCAAGTTAATGCTAGTCCCTCCTCGGCCGATTTTCTCGAAAACAGATAATGCACCGGTCTGCTCTGGTTTTGCACCGTTTTGTACCCAAGTTTTGGGTTTTGCAATGCAATGGTTATAAAGTTATAAGCTCTAAATTTGTGAGGGGAAAACTTAATGGTAGCCTCCTACAGTAAAATTGAAAAAAATCAGACAGTGACACATAGTGTAATAGATTGCATTTGTTTTGCATTGTTTTGCCCCCAGATTTCACGTTTTGCAGCACAGCGGTTAAAACGTTATAAGCACATATATTTTGGGAGCCCGAGTTACCCCCTCCTCAGTCATTTTTTTTTTAAAAAAGCAGATAATGTACCTGTCAGCACTGGTTTTGCACAGCGATGTTTGAAAAGTTATAAGGTCTTAAATTTGTAGGGGTTAAGTTAATGATAGTCTCTTATAGCAAAAATTTCAAAAATCAGGCAGTAACACAGTTCAACAGATTGCAGTGTTTTTGCACTGTTTTGTACCTAAGTTTCGCGTTGGTTAAAAAGTTATAAGCTCTTAAATTGGTGGGGGGGCAAGATAATTTCGGCTCCTACAGCAAAATTTCAAAAATCATACAGTGAAACATAGTTAACGAACTGCAGTTGTTTTGGACGCATGTTTTGCGTTTTACACTACAGCGGCTTAATATTTTCAAGCTACTATATCTTGGGAGACCGAGTTAATGGTAGTAGTCTAATTAAGAGGAAGAGGTAATGTAAGGGACTGCACTCGGTTTGCACCTCATAGGTTAGAAAATTAGGAACACATATATTTTGGGGGCAAGGTAATGGTAGCTCACTACAGCTTAATTTGAGACGTTCGGTAGTGGTGAAGCGCCCCCAACCCAAGATCCCAAAAGAGATCACACACACACACTTCCTGGCTACTTGAAGTCAAAATAGCAACACCAAAACAAACCAGGAATGCAAATAGGGTCGCCAGGAGCCTAGAGTACCCACGCAACGCATCTAACCTAACCTCTAGCTCCAAACATTTTCTACACCCCAGACGAGCAGCGCAGAAATGCCTTCCAGATTTAAGAATATCTGGGAAAGAGGATTACAGATCCTTGTGATCGCTGTGAAAAACAATAATTTAGAACGAGGGAGGAAATACCGGTAAGGCGACACCTCCAATCTTTTTAATTAGATCGTCGGTTCATACTCTGAAGTACCAGCTGGTTCAGATTAGCAATAGATTACGAAAGAAAACACAAATCTTTTGGGAATGGGAAATAATCTCAAACGATAATACTCATATCAACTCATATGTGACTCATACAGTGTTTTTACTCATTTCGAAGTCTACAGGGTGGCAAAAGACCATGTCTTACCTTTACCTTAGTAGGGCCCACGCCTGTAGTCTGGAATCGCAATTCCTGAAATAAAGACGAACGAACACAACGAATGACGGTCGCAACTCAATCTAAACGTCGTGTCATAACGCACAAATGCAAATAATATCTATTCACACAAATCACATGCTGGAGTCACTTCATATGTCAACGCAGAAATAACCAGAAATTCAATATATAAGTCCCTTCCCAAGTTATCAGATCTCAGCTGGCGAAAGAATCCTACCACTGGTCTACGGATTTATGAACCAACCTAATCTAATTAAAAACGTATCATTCAAAACGATAGGTTTACCGAAACACAGAAATAATTTAATATCAATTGCTGTCAACTTCACGTAACGATTAGTAGTTAAATTCCAATGAATATCATGGTAAACATTAAATAACTCACTGCACATCATAAATATTACTATACACTGTATGAGGATTATCAACTAATGCCTTAGATCGTACCTGGTTAACTGAGAGGTTTCTATACTACGTTCACTGAACATAAACACAAGATTGTTCGAAGAAATATAAAAATTTCAGAATTCCAATTTATTACACTGAACTTACATAATGCACGCTTTCGGATATGATAATTTCATAAGAATCAGAACAGAATTACCGTGGAATTGACGGAACACAAACTTGAATCGTCTATCTGGTATACATTGAATTAATTAAGCAGAACTGAAAGTTGCGTTGTCGAATATAAATGTCAATAATTTCTATACTAATTAATAAATCTTGCTGATATTTCCACAAAGTATTCCGAAAACATTGTTATTTAATTTAGAAAAAGTTTTGTCACAGTATTACTTACACGAAAGAACTTTTTGTCCAAAATACATCGTATAGAAAGAATCAATTTAGCTCTATTAAATGCTTGACGTCATTACAGATGATTACTACATTATACAAATGACGTTCTGAATAAATCTTGAAAATGCAAAATTATATTATAAAATGTGACTTTTTGTCGGAGAATAGTGGCTGAAGTTGAAACCAAGTTTATTTAACCATGTCGAATAATATTTAATTTACTAATAACATCAAAACGGTACGCAAAAACAGTCGAACAGACATGTGGCTAATTTGACTAAGTAATGAAAATATGCGGTAGTTGTCAACATTGCTAACCGGGAATTTCGAATGGATTTGGAAAACTGGAGACGAAAAATTAGCATATGATTATTGAAATTTAACGTATCCGATATTTAAAATGTAGAAATTCAGTTAATAGCGGTCCCATACTGAAATTTAGCACATGTTACATATACTGACAAATAATCTCCAAAAATATAAAATACTGATAATTTTTGTCAACGTGAAATTTCGGAGTAATTCTTGAAATGAACTTATAAAAACTTGTATCAGGATAATTTTCTTCTTAAACGATTGATGTAATAATTCCGAAGTGGACGAAATTAATCGTGTTTAATATTCAAAATATAGCTTTTATATTTACCATAAGTTGTTAGGGCTCGGGTTAGGCAAAATTTACTGGAAGACTCTACATCCTTCCTTCGGCGTGAACATAAATGGAACTGAACTAACATGGCGTGAGAGAGCAGTTCTCCCAGCAAACGGAGAAGAAGGCTGATTCACACCAATCAGCAAAAACCAAGTCACGAAGCATTGACTAGGGTCCAATCAAAAAGAAGCACTATATCCAAGTCATTTCTGCCCGGCTAACGAAAACCTGGATGGATAACGGTTAAAACCCAAAGCAAAAATTGAAACGAAACACGCTCAAAGAGACTAAAACCAACCAAAGAGAATGAGCTAAGGAGAACACACTGAAAGGAAACAAAACGGAGACTAAGAAAATAAAAGGGGGAGCAAATAAAAATGAAACAGCAACTAGGCTGTTACAGTGGTATATAGTGTAACGAATTGTACTTAGTTTGCACTCAAAATATATCAGACAATAACTTATCACTCCAGTATCGTTACGCAAGTTAGTCGGTACCGCAACTGCTAACACCATCTACACGGAGCCGTGCAATTTTGCACTAAACGCGCTAATCAATGAGCTTGATCGTACCCGGTGCTGGCGAATTGTGCATGTAATTATTCAGATGTTAATTTGTAAATATCGATGAAGTGGTTAAAAACATTCAAAAGAAGGAAGGAATTATTTCGTAAATTCATGTCAGGATTAATTGTCCGCTTTTATTTGAAGAGGTAACTGTATTATTCTATCTTCTACTTTAATCAGCTCATATTCTTAGTTATTTTTAATTACTAAATAATGACTAAACCTACAAGACTGGAGCAAATTTCGGAAAAGACTAAAAAATGACAGTGACAACATTCTTGCCGAATTATATAGAAACTGGCTAGTTTTACTGAAAAAGTACGCTGAATTCAAAAATCATGGTAGCCAAGCTCAGGATTGCTCTAGAAATTTAATACGGTGATCAACACCTGATCCAGACCAAAGAAAATATATTTTTAAGTCTAGTCACTGTTAAAGAATTGCTCTTCCATGTCAATAAACTTTCTACTACGTCTTCAACAGGCTTGGATGAAGTGCCAACAGTAGTTACCAAATTGTTTTAATTTTATTGAAGAACAAACTATGTTATCTCGTAAATAATTATAATTCATTTGAGTCTGGTGTTTTCTAAATAGGTTTTAAAAAAGCGAAAGTTATCCCAGTATAAAAAAGGGTGATGGGAATCAAATTCAAAATTACTGCCCAGTTTCAATCCTATCTCTCCTTCAAAAATTTATGAATACGTCATGTTGACTCGTCATCACACAAGCTAATGTATCCTTTTCAACACGGCTTTCAAAACAAGAAGTCCACTGAAACTGCAATATTTGATTTCATCGTAATAGTATCAAATATGTTAAATAAGAATCAACTGACTGTTGGCTTATTTGTAGACTTCTCAAAGGTCTTTGATAGTGTTCAACACGAAGTCTTGTTGCAAAAATTAAAACTGGTACGGTATAAGAGGTATAGCACACAATTAGATCTCCTCTTACCTAACTGAGCGAGCCCAAGTAGAGCAAGTTGAAGGGACAATGAATGGAAGATATGAAACCTTTTCCTCAACTTTGAACATAATCAGTAAAGGTGTTCCAGAAATATCTATTCTGGGTCCGATCCTCTTTTTACTATACACAAATAATTATGATCTACCTACTTTCATTCAAACTGAAAATGTAATTTTGTTTGCTGACGACCTAAATATTCTGAACAAAGGGGAAATCCAGGTAGATCTAGAAGATAACTTAAAATCAACAGTTAAAAATCTGAATCTATGGACATCAATGAATTGCCTAAAGATAAATGTAGAAAAATATAAACTTTTATACTTTCACATCTTTAATTTTTTCGTTACTGTAATGACACAAAATTTCTTAGTGTGAACTTAAATGAAAATTTGAAATGGGAAATGTACATTACTGAACTCAATCAGAAATTGCGTAGTTTTTGCTTTGTTTTGTATAGATTTGAAAGCTCAGTATCCAAAGAAACATTATTGATACTATACTATGCCAAATTTTACTCTGCTTTGAACTTCGGGATAATGTTTGGGGGGGCATCCCCAGCTACTATAATGATCTTTCGATTACAAAACAGAACGCTGCGGACCATTTTTGGCTTAAGGTCTGAGCCTCATGGAAAAGCGTCTTTAAATCCAAAAATAATCCTTACTCTTCCTTGTCTTTTTATTTATAAATGTATAATGTTTGCTGTGAAAAATCAACATTCATTTACCCATGTTAGAAGACAAAAGACGAATATATTTTGTAAATCGCCAGAAATGCATATGTACAAAGTACATATAACAGCGTATATTCTTAATGTACAAAGCTATATCATAAGGTACCTCAATACATAAATCCACAGAAAATACTTTAAAATTTTAATCTGTACTTCTTAAAATATTAACAAGTAAAACCTACTATACCATCAACGAATATTTAGAAAATGATTTAATTTAAGCTAAGAAATATGTTGTATCTAAATATTGTAATCACTTGGTTTATTATCGTAGTTAGTTACAATAAGACGATTCTGGTGTACAACCTTTTTTAGACCATATTATGTCTTTAGACTATAATAGACTTGAACCTAAAGTGACCCGGTCTTGACAAGAATGACTTGAGACTCGGTTTTGACCAAAATCACCAGACTTACTCAACTCGGCGACCCGATGATTGATTCTTGACCCAATTGTTCCGGCAGCTAAATCTTCACACGGTGACTGACTCCTCGGAAAGTCAAAAGTTTTGTGGTTAAAGTATTAAATAGTATAAAAGCATTAACATTTTTAACTTCCCGAAAATAAAGTTCCAGTATATAAGCTCACTTTTCAAGGAATCTTACAGATTGCAACACTGAGTGGTTCAAACCGCAGGAACAATCAGTCACCGGGTGAAGTTTTGGCCAACATTTCAACTGGGTCAAAATTCAATCATCGGGTCGCTGAGTTAAGTCAGTCTGGTAATTTCGGTCAAAACCGAGTAATTCGGGTCAAGACCTAGTCTGA
Source organism: Lepisma saccharinum (assembly GCA_022664845.1). Lineage (NCBI taxonomy): Eukaryota > Metazoa > Arthropoda > Insecta > Zygentoma > Lepismatidae > Lepisma > Lepisma saccharinum. The sequence continues at coordinate 18,908 of JAGDQP010012172.1, forward strand.
CAAGTTTTGGACGGATTCACTTTAAGTTCGTATCAGGCCGAGTCACCGGGTCAATAGAAGTGATCCGGCTTCATCTCTGGAGGCATTAATTAGCTGTAGGGAAGACACCCTCATATTGAAGAGTATGTTAGTTGGTGTTAATATAAGGCCCGGGCTCTTAGCCTCGTCCAACACAGTGAAATATACATATTTCATATAAAAATGTTTGAATTAACAAATCATCTGAAATTTCAACCAGAAAGATCTGTGCTGTTCGAATTTCTAGAAGCTTATTTTGTGTTTTAGTCTAGGCCGCCATATTAGATTTCCAGAACAAGTCTGAGCTTGGCAACCATGATATTTGAATTCAGTGTACTTCTTTTTAGTAAAAGTAGCCCATTTGTTATAATTCCTCAAAAATGCCTATATGGGCTTTAGAATTCCTGAATAATGGACTACTCTATATGCCTAAATTATGCATTACGGTAATATCCAATGTTATTTGCTGCGGGTCAAGACCGATTTTTCATCTTTATGATTGCCCGCCCTCAGATCTCTAAAAATGTATTTTGTTCCTAGTTCTTTGTTTAGATCAGGCATGGACAACAGCTGGCCCGCGGTCCCCTATGTAGTATTGTCCGAACCATGGAAAGATAAAAACTATATAAAATTGTACATATTATCATTTTATCTATTAGTTTCGGGAAAACATCTTATGATTGATATAAGCTAGTAATGCTGATGACTGTTCTTGAAGGTACAGTGCGGCCCTCGTACAGAAGGATGTTGGCCATACATGGTTTAGGAAGATCATACGAAGGTTGAAAGGTTAAATAACTTCCGTTCAAACTGTGGAACTTAATTTGGTTGCATATCGACTGCGTTCTGTCAAAGTCAAGCAACCGAAGATATCGCTTTAGTATTAAAAAATTACTTTAACTTATACACTGACAAGCAAGCACTGAGCCGCCGTAGCTCAGCAGCTCAGCGGTAGAGCGTTGGTGTAGCATTCGGGAGGTCCTGGACTCGATCCCAGCGGCCGACCATCCTGACTGAGGTTTTTCCAGGGTTTTTCCTCAGTCACTTCAGGTAAATGCTGGGATGGCACCTTCAACATAGGCCCTGGCCGACACATTCCCGAATCCTTTCCCCTCCGTTATCCCGGCCTGAGCCTCAGATGCCTAAAGGTCATAAATACAATTCAATTCAATGCAGTTCAATTCACTGACAAGTGAGACATTAGTAATAAAGGGTCTAATCCGTGAATAGTATTGTTTACAGAGAAACACATATACAGTACTAAACAGAAGGGAACAATAACTTGCATTTACATCCAAGTTAACCTTAACCCTGGTAGCTTGTTAGTAACGTAAACAAGGCATTAGGTGGAGAATGTATTTATGAAGATATGATTTTATCATAACGGCGGAAAGCTGGAATCCATACTAGTCGAGAGGTCCATGAGATTCCACATCTCCTCTCTCCACCCGATCCTTCGGAACTAAGTTGTTGTTGCTCCTTATGGTCTAAATAAAATTTATAGCGGTGTTCCTCTAAAATTAAATTCGCTTTAGAGCTAATAGTGGCCATTTTAAGAATAACTTGCCGAAAGCTAGTACTGCAGCGCCGGTTTCGAAGCGGAAGTGAGTTTTAAAGCTTTTCCTCTTAAAGTTAGAGCTTCTTAAGAAAAAAGTCGAAGAGTTTTTTTTTTTGGGGGGGGGGG
>JAGDQP010012172.1:25609-51004 GCA_022664845.1 Lepisma saccharinum
AGTCAGTGAGTGAGTGAGTGAGTGAGTGAGTCAGTTAGCCTAAAATGTGCAATTTCAGGGGTCCACAACTAGAACATAGTTTGAGATACGAATATGAAATTTTGTACATCTGCACATATTTACCATATCTCCTTAACGGCAAAAGCTCATATTCCTATCTTTAACATCTTTTTTCTTACGGGGCCCCCAAATCGTCGATTTTGCCATAAACTCTTGTTCCTGTATAACATGCTTCTGGCAGTGCTGACGTTTTCTGACGTGAAGAACTTGGCTCATGCACTGCCGTGCATGTTGATATGTAAAAAAATGTTTAATTGCCCAAGGACTGCGTATTACAAAGTTTCGTCACTTCTTAAAGAAGAAATTAATTTAGAAGGTAATGCTTAAAAAGTGTCTAGAAATGTTGCAAATCGGAAAAGGGGTATTCGAAATGATAATGAAAATAGTGTTTCTTTCGCTGAATTGAATACAGATGAGAACTGGAGAGGACGTGTTGAATCACAAGAAGAGAAAGCGTTCTCTGTTAAAACCGAACAGTTACTGGTAATATGTTAATCTTTCGGACAAACCGAAAACTATTTTAATTGCTGTTCTTAAAACAGGAACTAGAGCTGAACTGAAACCAATAAGAATTGAAAATGATTTTTATATTTTAAGTAACACGTGTTTCTTCGATTCGGTTTTGCAGCTCTTGTGCACATCTTTGAATGGTAGTGAGCCATTCAGGAGTGTAGTAAGAAATTGTGTAGCAATATTGTAAACCATGGGATGTCAGCAATTTCGTAGAGATTACGAGCAACAATACTAAAAGAGCATTTTCAACCGGAAGAGTTAAGAAATGGTATCAAAAGACTTTCAGTACAATATTCTGTTACCCAAATGATCAAGAAAGTCTTGCCCTCACTAGTTAGCCAAACGTGTGTGTCAACATGTTCTTCAGAAAAATGTGTCAAACAGCAGAAGACTTTTAGTGATACTTACATACCTATTTATTTTGCAGATAAAAATGTACATGAACTCCAAAATATTATATTGGAAAAAGTTAATGAACAAAGCTATTGTAGGGGAGAAGGAAAGTTGCAATGGAGTACGCACAACACAGAAATACTTTCAGGTAACAACATCTTCATCGAATTATGTGATTTTTCGAAAGCCTACAGTGAAGATGTATTCGCGTATTTGTGTCAATGTCCATCGACAATTGAAGAAAATAACACAATTTATAGGCTAAGAGGTGTTGTAGACTATATAGGAAGTCCTGTGTGTAGCCCTGGAGAAATTGGATGTTATGTATGTTTTGCATGAAGAGCAAATTGCACGTGGGAAGAATACGATGACTTATGCAAAAGTCATTTCAATATCAGCTAATATTGAAGTGAGTTCCTCATTTGATTTTGTACACTATATGAATGTATGAATATGCTATTCAATCTGTTCACGTGCTTTTGATACTTCTTTTCGTTATAAACAAGATAACCAAATGAAGGCAAAATTTCAACACATTTGCGAATATATTATTGTCAGAAGTACACTGTTTTGAAATTTGGTCTCTGTATGTAAAGGAACACTAACTTACATTGCATACACCAAACAAACATGTTTCTATCCGCTAATTTGTATATTTAGTGACATATTTTCATGCCATATCATTAAAAGATTGGATACGAATAACCGTATTTAAACAGTAAAAAAGTTTAATAAGTATTTTTTGTATTTATCGAATGTTGCCCTCAGCTTTCCTCTACATTGTTTTTACGCAATACTGGTAAATATAATTTAAGTTGTTTGACGTAGAAATGTTTCTTGCAGTGTCATTCTGAAGTGTGTGTGTGTTTATGTTTTTTAATTTCATTTCAATTTTCAAATTTTCTCCCTGTTTCTTTTGATAGAAATTGATTAAAATATTGTTTCTCTTGTTTGGAAACGGAATGTCAGGTATAAATTGTAATTATTGATATAATTGGATAAAAATTGTTATAAGAAAAATATAAGTACTTGTTAACGTAAATAATGCCGTGACAATTAAGCATACATGGTAAACGTGTGTTAGAAATACACAATCAATTAAAATTATATTGAGCTTGTTGGATATTGGACATGTAATGTATGAAAGTTATTTGCATCCCGACTTCACAGACAACAATTATAATTATGCAATAACGAAGTTCATTAATAGTTTAAAAGATGTTTCTCACATAATTATTATAACAAAATATCCTTGAAGGATATTTCATTGGAGTTATGTGTTACCTCAACTTTCATTTGTCCGCGAGATTCAAGGGAAAACAGTAATAATATCGGTAGTAAAGGGTAAATAAAGCTAGTTTCTCGTTTGTCTCTCCATATTACTGTGACGCATGTTTTCACTTCTATTTGAGATAATTTTCCTTGCAATTCCTGTTTTTCTATTTATGTTTGATTTTTTAAAAATTTAGTCCTCTAGGGGATAACTAGATGTCTTTTCTAGCTATGATTAACTTCGGTATTTAAAAGAGAAATGAAATGGAATCTATACTGAAGGAGAGTAGCTGAATAATTTGGGGTTGATGTTACTTTATTGCCTTTATTTCTGAACAATATTGAACTACTGTTTAAGGAATTTCTTTATATTTTTTTAGGGATTACATCTCTGAGATTTAGAACGGATGAATAAAAGAATGCAACTTTCCAAGTCTACAAAGTCACTTTTCTCCATGTATGTTATCTCTGTGTTGTACCTGCTCTGTGAAAAATAAATTATGTCCTTTATAAACAAAGAGTTCAGAGGAAGAAGGGTGGTGTCATTTAAAAAAAATAGCTAGTGTTTATCACAGTACCACTCAATGGCAGCCTAGCGTTCAGAGACTTCCAATCCAAAAGGACAAATAATTCACAACTTAGGCTTATAACGATTTTAAATATATTAAATATAATGGAGTATGGAAGTTATTCTACGAACCTATGCGACACAAAACGCCGAACTTGAGTGAAAATGGACGCAATCTGTTGCATTTTCCCCCATTATCCGATTTTTAAAATTAAGCTGCAGAGGCCTACTAGTTACTTGGCACTCCAAAATATATGTACTTACATTTTAACCGCTGCAGTGTACAAGGTGAAACTTAGGTCGAAAACTAGTGTGCACCGTTGCACTATATGCCACTATCAAATTTCTGAAATTATGCTGTAAGGGTATATCATTAAATTACCCACCAGAAATATGTGTGTTTTAGTACAGGTAAAATAGCCCAGAAATTGCGTAATAGACGACAACTGATCTGCATTAACCAAAATTTGGGAGAAATTTCATTTTAGCGATTGAAATGAAGATCCGATGAGTCTCCAAACAAAAAAGTTGTTTTACGGTTTTGGGAGGTAGCAAAGAGGTACAAAATTTAAAAAAATCAACCTTTTTGAACTAGGTGGAGTGGGGTATCGTTTACCATGTATTTTTTAAAGCTGAATCAAATGACGCAAGTTAGAAGTCGATAAAATCACTCGTTACAAAGTTTTGATAGACTTCCGGAAGTCAATGTCAAGCTACTACTATATTTTATCTGGGTTAAATATGATAAAATATTATACTAATATCTAATATTTCTGATAATGACTGTCAATCTGGTGTTTTGGGGTTAACTAAGGTTTTCTTTTGCCTCACGAGTTTTTATTACTACTTTCTACTAGGCCTACTATTACTTCACACTAGGCAGTGCGGCTGGCTATAATGACTAAAGTGTACTATTTCTAGTAGCGAAGCACGAGTAAACAGCAAGGTGTAGTATCTAATAAAACCTTTCTTCAGCATTTGACTTTCTTTCTCTAATCATCCTTCTTCTTCTCGTTTCAGTTTGAGGTATTGCCAGTCTTCAATTTGTCGGGGAGATGCCGGTGATTTTCTCTGGTGCGTGAGGATTTCATCCCCAGTTGTTGACTCCGAATATCATGCTAACCAGGGATAAAATACTGGTATTTCTACCAAGATAGGTAGTGGATTGAAACTTACTAGCAACCACTAGTCCTAGGACCTCCCCCCCCCTTAGTAAATTATAACAAATCGAACACTGAGCCTTGCAATGATATTAGTAAATAAATATGGACATTCATAGTGATCCTGATGTACCATACCCTCCGGGCTTGTGTTTTGTATGTGAGAAACTGGTTTTGGATGAATGTGTAGAACTTTGTAACGGTTCGTAAAACATCACGGCGGGCTGAAATTTTCACCTGCTGAATTGTTTCATAATCGAGCTATATCTACTCCATTAGAAATCAGATGGAGAATTTCGGACAGTAATCTCCAAGGTTCCGAGCATATTGATTTCTGGAAACAAGCTCTGAAGAATATGTTTCTTCTTGGACAGAAAGAAAAGAAATGTTTGAGATGCAGTGAATTCTTGTATCCTGGAAAGTGGGTGATTTTGTAATGAAGAAAAGTCATATACTTTCATCTCTTAAAGAGAAAATCACTAAAAGCTTAACTGTTAAATAGTTAGGCTCATTTGTTCTGGAAAAAGTTTTAACTCCTAACATAGTCTTGGTGCATAATGTAAAAAATTCTGAAATAAAAAAGAGGTTACATGTTTCAAAAATAAAGAGGTGTATTCCGAGAAGGAATGAAACATAGTGAAATGATTATCTTTCGGGATTTGACATTTTCTAAATTATTGTTGTTTTGCTAATCTTTTCTTTTTTGTATTTTTTCCAGTTTTGGACGATAAAATAAATTCCAAAAAAGTTCGAATTTGATTTATTTTTATGTTGTTTCACCTTTGCTATATTCCTTTTGTATATTTATGTATTATTGAATAGAAATGACTCTATTTAGAGTAATTAAAAAGAAATGTTAATGAATGTAGTATTTATTTAAATTAATTTGTTTTGAGTAATACTTTCAATTGATGAATAAATTGAATTTGATTTTGCTTCTTCAAAGTTAATGAAGTAAAATTTCATTTTTGATTTAAATTATTGAAAGTTAATACTATCATTTAAATTAAATTTAATTGGAAATAAAGCATTTCATATAATTTATTTGAGAGCCATTGTAATAGTTTAATTTAATTTTTAATTGTAATTGTGATTTTGTTAGACAATGTCTCATATTATGCTTTATTTTCAAAGCATTTTTCTTGCTTTCCAACGAATGAATTATTCAATTTGGACTATGAAGAAATGTGTAGTAAAAGAAAAATATTGTAATTATTTCTTTTCTACCTAGGTGAGGTAGTATGTAACGGTTCGTAAAACATCGATTGCATTTTTTGGTTATTGTTTGATTGTATAAATTCAGTTGGAAGTTATAGAAGTTTAAATTGTTTTATGAAAAAGGTGAAAAAATAAAAACAATATATTTGTAAAGAAATTTAGGAGTATTTCGGATTGATTTTGTTCTTTCGTTAGCCGCCCTAGGTGAAGGGAACGAAGGAGGACACAGATCATTCTGGTGTCTTGGTTTGGATTGAATGACTGGTCGTTTCGTGGATTCAATTTTTCTGGAAAACTTACGTTCCGAAAGAGAATTTGTGTTTCGACATTGCAGCTTTTTCCGAGGATAGTTCGTTCTGTCTTTTGTGGTGGATAAAAGTTAGAAGTATTCGTCAGGTGAATTGGTTTCATTGCAATTCGTTTCGACTCTTTTATTCATTTAAAGTGAAACTAAAAATAGGTAATATTCAGTTATTCTTAGTGACCTCGTTATTTGGATAATTAATGGGAAACGTAACTTCTTTCTTAAATAAGCTATTGCTAAAAGTAATTCATTCCAGTGAAGTAAATTATGTCAAACGCTAAATTTAAACAACGTAAAAACAACGGTTTAATTGCGGGTGAAATTTTGTGCTTTAGTTCAGTGCTTTACTGCATGATGACGTAGTGTGTTAGAGCTTACAGAAATGTGGTCGTGTGCTGTGACGTAACTCGCGTCCATAAAATCCGTTCTAAAGGGGAATAGTTGGGTCAGTTTTAAATTTGTCTCTTAAATAAGAAATAATTTCTGGAATAGTTTTGTGCAGTTCACATAATTATTTGAGATTAATTTTAAATCACATTAAAACAGAGAGATAGAGTGATTAAATAATTCTTTAGGTGAAAACTTAATTAAATGTTTGTTCTGGTGTAACGGAAGTAAACCCATTGATTGAAGGACCTATTAAATAAGAAATTTTCAATAATTCTTTAATTTAGATTTATTCAATCAATTTTATTAATTAAATTTGGATAGTTTGAATAATTAATGAAGTTCAGATAGTTGTAATTCCTTTTAAATAGGTACTTAAGTTTCAAATATAAAGTTTGCGTACAGAAAATAACCCTAAATTGTGAGTAAAGGTTAGATAAACTGAAATAGTTTATTTTGTTTAAATTAAATTGATTAATTAATTTGATTGAATTATAATCGAGTTACAGTGTGAGGACTTCTAAAATTTAACGAAAAGCCACAAATCAAAATTTTCATTTTTATTAAAATTTCTGGGTTAGTAAAGAGTGACCAACATTTATAGAAATTTTAAAATTTATTAAATACGATCATTAATCTTTAACGGTACTTGTGGTAATTGTTTCTCACTGGTTTCGGAGTATTTAAGTCTGGAGAAGCATTCCAAGATGGCGACCTGATCCAGGAAGGACGGAAAAAAGGTAGTACTTACTTATCTTCTATACTAAAGTTCCTGCTGACGTATGATAAATGGAAATTTTTATTTCTTATAGTGGCTTGGTGTTGTTGAGTAAATTTCTCGGCGAAGTGCGTTGATATAGTTCGAAAATCGGGTTGTTCGATTTGATTCGATTCTTTGTTCATGAGTCTTTATTCTGGATTTGGCGGTGTTTTATTTTTCGACTTTTATAATATAAGTAAATAATCCGTAAATTTCTAAAAAAATCAATTAATTTTGTTAATTGTAGTAAAAAACAATTATTTATAAATTGAGTTTCAGAAACATAATTCGAAATAGTTGAGATTATAATACGTGTTGATTATCCAAGATTTGTTTTCAGTATTTCGCTTTCTTGAGACTCAATATAGTTAAAATCCATTCGAAGTGGAATTTTATTGTATTAGTTTCTTCGAGATTTTTGAGCAGTGTTAATTTGTGAATAAACATTATAATCCAAGTACGTTGCTTATAAATAATTTATAGCCCATGACTTGTCCGCTCTGGGGCTTCAATGTTCCGGAAGTGGACGATACTGAATCGTTTCAAAGCGGTTGGCTAATCACCCTGTTTCCATTTATTGTGATAATTAATTAGTCAAACAATTAATGGATTATGGTGGAAGGCTTTCAACCAGGAAAAGAAGCTCTAGAAACAATCAACTGTTGCAGCCAAGAAAGAGGCGATGAAAAACATGAACTTCTGACCGGAGATAGTAAAGTGGTTGTCCATAGAAATGAAGTGGTTGTCTGTTATAGAAATATATACACAAAACCTTTAGCTATATTATCTGAAAAGAGAAAGTATGCGGAAAAACAGGGAACCTCGGCTGATATGCTTGTATCACCTAAAACCTGAGATCTAATTTGAGTTCTCTGTTTCAAGACTCACATTTCTTTTACTCTGAAGCCAAACACAGCGAAAAGATCCTAACAGTGTTCGTACAGTCAGTCAGTGCTAGTGACCAGTGTGCGAATTAAACTTTTTGGCACGGAGGATAAAACATAACGCACTGATTTCAACAGGTAACCCAGAGAGAGAGAGAGAGCAAGAGGGGGGACATGCAGTCCCATTTTCCAATCAAAATCAAACCAATCATACTAAATCATTCACATTAAGCTACTTCATAAATATCACAAAACAAATGTCTTCCAAATAGGCTTCTTAGCTGCTAATAAAAATGCATATACCCTTGTTATTTCCATGAAAACAGCTTCAATTTTTGCAAAATAAAATTGTTCTGATTCTCTAATCTTGATCGAAACATCTTCTAGAGGGGAAAAATTTATTCCTGGCAGGGAATAAAAATAAATTTGTCAGGGTGGGGAAACTTATTTACTAGAGGTGGAAATCCCGGGCATCCCCCCGCTAATTCGCACACTGCTAGTGACTTCAACATAAAAATAGAAAGCAAAGCTCTGTTGAGACAACATATATTAGGTCGAATTAGCTCTGAGGATTTACTGTGTACCATAAATCTTGTTGGGCCAGATTCTGCAGAGTAGGTAACACCGAAGAAGGGTCTGCCAAACCTCCTCCTGTTGTAGTTCCAAGGCAAGATATATCTGATGCAATGGATGCTATTTACCTATACATGGAAGACCATGATGTCTGCCAGTTTTCAGAAAGAGTTCTACGGTCTGGCGGCAGAAAAGCACAAGATAAGTGAAATAACTATCAAGCGAAAATTATTGGAGCACGACAGGGATAATATTCAAATCGCATTATCTAGTAAAAAGGTTTCAGTTGTTTGCTTCCGTTCCCATGGTGAGAAAGTGTTAAATGGTCACTGGTATAAACTGAAATTGGACAATAAGAAAGAGGAAGAAGTTCAAATCATAAGGAAAAGTAGGGGGTCCAGTGCAGGTGCAAGGAAAGTTGAATAGCATGTTCTGCACCGTGCAAAATGTGTGAGGGAGTAGCCCGCTACAATACACTGCTTGAAAGTGAAATGCTATCTGACATCAATTTTGACAACTATGATGACTAGGGCTAGGATTTTTATTATTTAGCATATTTCTTTTGATAAGACTGATGACTTGCTAAAATACATAGAAATTCAGTTCATGAAAGAACTAATTAAATAAAGATACTTCGTTGGAGCATATTTGGCAGTTTTATCATCATACTTGTAGAGCATATTCTAATGGTTTTTCAGTTGTATTGAACATATTTTTTTCTATTCTTAAGCTTTTCATACACTGATATATCCAAAGTTGATGATTTACTTTCTTCCTAGAATTTTTTACGAGTGTTTTCTTTCCATTTCGTTTGTGAAGCTTGTAAAATTTCCTTACTCCCCTATGTTGTGGAATGTACAAAATGGAGTTGGCCCTCAAATGGTCACGACAAATATTTATCTATGATAAACAGCTACAGTTCAAAGTAAATTTCAATTCATAAAAATCTGAGTTTCATAGGGCACATTTATCATATTATTATAGAGCATGTCATAAAAGCATATTTTCTCTATTTTTAAAGCAGAAAATCCTAGCCCTAATGATGACCTTCGAGAATACGCAGATGACACTGAGATTGATGGTTACTATTTTGAGAGCATTTAATAATTTTAGATGATTCAATATGATACACCACATGCTTTTTAACGTAAATTAAACATAATAAAGTTGTGCTTTCTCACAAATTGTATTTTCTTTATATTCATAAAACCTGTCGTAACTTTATAACAAGTGATAATATCGACTTGTGAATGGTGTCATTCGATTCAGCATTACAGAGAATTAAGTTTTTCAAAACTATCCCGTTTGCAACCATACCCCCTTTCCAAACATACCATAACAACTTTTTATTTGGGATCTTCATTTCTAGTGCCAAAATAAAGTTATTCCTAAATTTTGGTTAATGCACACCAGTTGTCACTGTCAAAAGCTAATTTACCTTTACTATTATAAATTTTACGTGTTGCGGTCCAAAATGGTACAAAATGAGTGCACTCTGTTACATTATCTGTTTTATAAAATTTTGACTGAGGGGGACTACCATTAAGATTCCCCTCCAAATATACTTGCTTATAACTTCCTATTATACTACAGTCGTGTCTAAGTAACAGTAAAATATAAAATATAACTTAGAAACATACCTAAATTTAAATAATGTGTCAGCTGCAATTTCTCGGGAACAGGCACTATAATTTGTTTTATAACTTTCTTTCGCCTCTCACCAATTTCTAAGTAGCACAGTTTAAGTTTCAAAACTAACACAGTTGTACACACAGTTTAGTTTACAAAAATGATCAAAGTTTTCTTCTCTATGTTATTTTATTTACAGTGTTGGCATTTACAGATTTAGATATAGGTTCATAGTTGGTTTACTGTTCTCCTAATCTTTTTCTTCTTTTTTTTAACGTAAACAAATTGTCGACTACTTGATTGACATTAACCGTTTGCGTTTCTTCGTGATCAATACTCAAAATTGCCAGATCACTTAAACGCATTTGCGTGATGATACTTCTTAGATATGACTTTATCAAACCCATTTAGAAAAGCTTCTCTCTGCTGTAGCTGTTGTGACTGGAAGGGTTAAGAAAAGTTATAGAACAGTAGTCAAATCTGGGAGGCAACTGATAAGGAAAAATTTTTCTTACGTTCTATACAATTTCTTCGTGTGTTAAGTTTACCCGTTCTTGAGGTGGCAGGAAAGAAAACCTTTCTACAATGCAACCCAAGCTTTGGAATCTCAGTTCCAGCTGGTTTATCACAATATCTAGGGTGGCGTTAAATACTGTTATTTCAAATGCCTTTATTAGATCATCAATTCTGTGGTCGACTGCAACTTCATCAAAAAAGCGTTTGACAGACCTCCTTCGTTTGTTTTTCATTTCCCAAGGGATGTTCCACGACTGTCCTTTATTCATCAGTCAGAATAGTCTCCTCTTAAAGTTTTTAAATTATCAAATGCGCATCTCAAATAGACCCACGCTTTATCAACACTAGCTGTTACTTTCTGTGAAGCTTTTGAAACTTTGTCGGTGTTCTCAAGCACTTTGCTTTCAAGGCAGAGCAAAAGGATGAACATAACATTTTCCGAATTATTTCTAATTGCTAATGCCTGTTCTCTTTCTGCGATCTTGGCATTATGCAGATTGAATTTTGCAAGACATATCAAAGTTTTGAAACCATTTCTAACTGCTAAGAGGCAATCGTTAGATTAAATTGTTAGCAGTGTTCAGCGGACACTGAACTAGTGGGAAGAGGAATTACCATCAGAATAGGAAATGATCTGACTTGGTTAGTCATCATCTTGGAGTTTCACATTTTGTTCTGTCTCCTAACATTTTGGTTTCCATATTTTGATAAGTTATTTACATTGAACTTGAAGATTGTTTGTTTTTTTAATCATTGATACAGTATCAATCATTAAGACGTTATTTAATTATTTCTAGGGGCTGGGGCCCCTCAAAGGTAATTCTAATACACAATAAAGTTTATAAACTTTTATTCCCTCTGTTATACACTATCGTTCGTACGTTTTTCATAAAAATACGGTCCTTGACCCAATTATATAGTTATTTGTCGGTAAAGACAATGTATTATTTGGTTCCACATTGGTTTTGAGGCCCCGTTCAGCGGACAGGATCCAGGAAAACAATACTGTTTTGTATTATTTAGTTATTTTACCGATCTTGCACAATTGCATCTTCTTTCTCTCACGATTTCGTACAAATTACAATTACTTTTATGAAATCGGGGCCTATTATTTTCACCGGATAATTATAATTTATTAGTTGGTTTTGGAGGGGCTTCGTATAGCCCCTCCGCGCGACGGGACTCGCGGGGCCTTATCACCGCCACTGCAGTAACCAAACTTATAGGATTATGGTGTATATGCACTTGTCAACATGTATACGGCATCAATATGTCATTGTCACGATAATTGGGATCCGTCTGAAAATCATCCTGTCGAATCACTTTATCATCTGGGAAGAATTCTACTCTGATAGCTTGATATATTCCACATCAACTCAAGTCCTAAAACTGAAGAAACTGCTCGCCATGTTATTCATAGGGGATTAGAGAATTCATTATTTTGAGTTTGTTTTGAGCTTGGAACATCAGCTAGCTCAACCAATGCATTTAATGCAGCTTTCATTTTCATTGAAGATGCATTGGATTAACTTCTCCACCTAATCCTCTCTATTTCTGCAACGGATGTACTGACGACACTGTTTCCCAAATTATTTACTCTTGTGGTTTACAATGAGACTGAATAAATACTGAATGAACTTGTCAAGAGGCACGCTTTGACAGTTCTTTTATATTTGCTAAAGTTAATTTTTAATTCTTCTAAAATATTCAAGTTATTTTCGGACAATAAATATTGTTTCATTAAAAAGTATTTGTGTTGTAGTTGTGTTATTCGCAACATTGTATGAGTATGGGGAAACTATAGAACTTATACTTTGTCTCTGTTCCTCTGTACACACGCTGGATCTCAGAAACTACAAGTCAGACATACACCGTTGGATTTCTCATGATCTGTAAGGGTGAGAAAAACTGTGACTTTGACCTCGAAAACCCGCAGGTCCTTTTCAATTTCTTGGCATCGTCCGTTATAAGAATATACGTTATGGTATTCCCTTTTTGATAGTTCTTAAATGTGCATTTTATATATTACGGGAACTCTTTCGGTTTCTCTACAAAACCATTATTTAGCACATTTTATTTATAATGGGAATAAAATTTCCCTACCTAATAAACACATCGATAGCACACAAAATGTAGCTTTATCCGTTAGGCATATTTTGCAACATTCTGCATGTTGTCCCAAGAAAGAAATTTCTCAGAGTTTTTTTTTCCTCCTGAGTTTGATGTTTCAGAAACTGACAAACAAAATGTTCATGTTAATGTTTCTTCTATGGTCACTAGTTAATTCCATTACTTCATTATTTAGCTCTTTCTTCTTCTCTTGTTTATTTTAAATGTATTCACTATGTTGCTGGTTATTTGGGTGTCAAAAGTTTTCTTTATTACAATTACTGTTATACCGGAAATACGCTACTAGAAATTGAATTTTTGTGCTTTGCAATACGAAGGCAAAACCGCAATTGTGTCAACCTTTTCACGTAAAAGCAGAAATTGATTTCAGGAAGATGAGAGTTCACAAAATTACATTTCTGGTTGCATCACGTTAAAAAAGACAAACTTGGAATGAACTCACTTACATGCATTGGGTTTCATTCGTATTTTATAAGTTACTGGTTTTAAAGCGTTAATAAATTATTGACCTTATAAAAATGGTTACAGAGCTGACTTTCAAATAAAAACAAATCTTCCTGCTTGCCATTCAATTGGTGTGTCACTGGGCTCTCGGCGACAAGACCAACTTCCGTGCATATTAAAGATTCCTGTGGCGATTTTAATCAAAGAACTCGCCTGCAATCGTGCTGTAACGAAAGAATGATGCGCTAATTCCCTTTATACAGACTTTGTATAAAGTAATATGGAAATCCACAGAAAACAGGTAAGTAGACTGGCTAGGAATGACTGACAAAGTTCTTAGCCAGTTCAACCGACAATTTTTTAGTGCTCCTTTCAGTATTACTACACACAAAGATTCTGTTTATAAGGCATTTAAATTTAGCCCGTTCAGAATTTAATGTTGTTCTGTAGAAAGTAATATATCTGAAAGAGAGGATAAAATGCTGCAAAGAAAAATAAAAATATCGATGGTTGCGTAGCTACCACAAACACTAGTCTACCTACAAATGACTACTATTGATTGATATTAAGTATAGGTTACCTCATCCATCTTAGGATCCATCCGTTAAGTTATGTATCATCGGTGCATGGGATCTATCCGTCAAGTAATGTGTCATCGCTGCTGGAAGTGGAACCTGTAAGACACAGAAAAATATAGTGTAAATATAAACGTAAGCGTCATAAGAATATAAACGTCATAACTAAATATATATGAATATCAAATATTACTTAAATTAAAATAGCACAAAAAAGCCCTTTTTGCCGGGATGGTTAGAGAACTGTGGTGGCAATATAAGCCAAAAGCATCTTCCTTTCCCCTCAAAGAAAAAAGAAACAAAAAATCCAGGCATGGGCTGTTTAAAATAATTTTATTACTATCTGATAAAGAAAAATAGAAGTTTATATCACCGTGTTTGACTGTAGATCTTCGTTCTGGATGATCCTTGACGTTCACGCTCACCTGAGATTTTCCAAACTACCTGCTAACCCCACGTTACTCCTTACGTTGCCTGAAGAATCGTACAACAGAACATCTCCTCCTCTCGATCCTCGGACGAGTCTCGATGACATCCTTCCTCCTACAAAAAAAAGTTTTGTGATTTCTATTGCTTAAACGCCTTCTTAGACTGTATCAAAGAGTGGTGAAGAAGGCCTTAAGTTAGTGATAGAAATATGCGTCTTTTGGTGATCATAGAAAGGAAAATACACTTTTGTTAATATTTTTATTCAACCCGATTTGAACTTCATAGATCTTATCAGGTATCAGAAGAGGCAAGTTGACATCCTAAGCACCCACCTGTTAACAGTGTTCTTTTAGCTAGTCTGTAAAAATACATTGCAGAATACATGTCTTCCCTCATGGTTTATAGAGGACCATACCGGATATATGTAGACATATTAGCTCTTAATTATGATAAATTCCACCTTTCGTGTTCGTTACCAATACATTGCAGAACATATTGAAAATTGACTGAAAAATTACATCTTGTAATTCAACTTGTCATATCTACATGTATTAATCTCAAGTATTTAACTCAGAGAGCACTTAAGATATATCTTGGATGATATAAATCGAATTCACAATGTAAATTAAGCCAAATACAATTTGAAATTTTCATATCACTTGCAAGGAAAAAAGTTCTCTAGTATTTCTATGTGATGTCATCTCAATTAAAGTTATTAAGTTTTAAAAGCATTATTAAATTTTACAAATTCGAATCCTAAGGAATTTGAATACAACACAATCATTTTATATTTTGAATCTCGTGAAATAAAATATATTTTGTTAATGTTTAGACTTTCTTATGGTCTTGATCTATATTCGATCAAATGTAAAATTCAGAATGAAATAAAAATAAATAATAATCAAATTACTGATGGGGCAATGAGAAATATTAATTAAACAGCTATATTCCCTCAAAAAATATATTTTAATTAACGTTAGGGAAAAATGGTCTTTATGCCAATGCTTGATAGTTCAGTTGTATTTCTTAAGTTATTCCACTGTAGGTATATTAAAACCATTAATTTCATTGAATTGTTGGAAGTTTATATATTAATGGAAAACACGTCTGACTACAATTTGAATAATAAATACTAGATTTTCCTATTAGACTATTTCTTTTCTAGATAATAAAGTTAGTTTTAATTGTGATTTTTTTCCCAATTTCTAAAATATTTGTGTAAATTATCTGAAGACTGTTATAAATTAATATTCTTGGTCAAATACTAGTAACAAAATACTTTATAATAAAATGAATCAATTATTAATTTTGTTTGTTGTTTCTCATAATGATATAGGCTACAAGTCATAATGTATTGGAAAACTCCCATACTTAATTTAATTTTGCATTTTTAAGCTTTCGCTGGTATCTTTGATCTAAGTTGGTCTCAAGTATTAGAAATGGTAGTCCTCAGCTGGTACATTTTCTTTGAAACGGATAAGCAAAGATCAATCAGCGCTTTTATTCTAGGCACTATTTCTTATTTGTGTAGTGGTATTGAAGCTAGTCAAGATGACCGCCGCCGGGAGCAACTTTGCATTAGACGAACTGCATTTGTATCATAGGCAAGCGCAATTTTCTCCAGAGAGGGTTTAAAGTCTGTCTGAGGTTTACAAACACTCTGATATTGAACATGAACAAAAATTGTTATGAAAACAAATCTGAAATTTCAAAATGAAGTATTTTGCTGCTGTTGAGAAAAAAGGCTGAAAACAACGAATTGGAATGTTATTTCACGTCTAAGACAGGAAGAAAGACTTTATAGATATTTAATTTTATACAATTGAAAAATGTCGTACTTGTGAATTTAAGAACTATAGAAACTGTATTAACTGATAATTTTGGTATTCACAACGCTAACAAATAAAAGGTTAATAAAATTGAAATTTAGAATAAAGCCGGCTAGAAATGGGGGTAAAAATAGGCAGCCTATGCGATATGGTCCAAGGTGGTTAAAGTTGCGGACTTCAGGTAAGCAATGAGCAGGCACGCACGTTCGAGCCAAGCTGCTGGCTGAGTTTTTTCATGCGTTTCCTCAGTTTCACTTGGCGGATTCCTGGACGATACTTCAAATAAGACTCTGTATACCCTACGTGACGGGCTTAGGTCAAAGTTGCCTCTTCAGACTACAAACAAAACTTTGAAAAAGAAGCAACGAAAGTTATATGTTTAAAAGTAGAAATTATCTATTGTTATTTTTTATGTTATATTAATTTTCACCAACAGACAAAATCGTGATAGTTTGTAACAGAATATTCACATAAAATAATAAATAATTTTCGAAATATTTTAAGTTACAATAAGTTTGTTTAGATTATGGATCATATACATTTGAACAAGGTCTATGACTTGAACAGTGAAAATAATGACGCTCTGCTATTTATAAAATAATGAATTATCCATGCTGGAAATAGAATATCTGTGAAACGCCACTACCATATAAGTGATTATTGTATACTGTTGATCAAAAGCCCTAGCACCACAAGTCTATGAGAAACATTACATACAGAAGTACAAGATCTTGCAAATGCTAAATAAATCAATACAATCACAACAATAAAGCTATGCCATTTCCACTAAATTAATACATGAAGAAGGTTTACTTTCACTTTCAAAACTTCAGGCATTTTTAGATTGGTACTTGATAACATAGATATACATAGCAAGGGAGCATTTATAGCTAGTTTATGACGTTGACAATGAGATTTCAGAGAATCAATATGGTTACTTGTTGAGAGATTAGAGACCTCTTGTGTATTTTAAGATTGAATGGAAATGTTATATCCGACTTGATGATATGCATAGATACTAATCACAGCCCAAGATGTTTAGATCATCTATGTGCAATTGTCAATTGTCTATTTATGAATATAGGTTTTTGACGTTATAAAACTATGGACGATTAATGAATATGTCGATAAGCTTTGTTGTTAATTGATTATAATTGGAATGACATATTCTGGAAAGCTGTAAGTTAACACTAATTGAGACCACAGGAAAAGAATGCGCTTTGTCTATTTTCTTGATTTTACAGGAGAGCGTTTAAAATGTCCATAATCAGCATTACATATACTTGCACATCATATAAAGATTAGCTTGTAATATGGATATGGAATATGTATATTCTCTCCATGTATGACGTTTCTTTAAAGGACTCTTCCAAGAGCAAAAAAATATTTCAATTTGATCAAAATTGGACAAAGAATGTTCTTTTCCTGTAGTCCTCAATTATGAGTTGAAAATATGGTATATGAAAATTAGTTGTAACTATTGTATGAATCAATTGTTTATACCAGAGAAACTGATGTGTGAAACTACGGAAGGTCTATGCTCTTAAACTGATTACCAAGTGAAATAAATATGAAATACCTGTACTTGGATCTAATTTTGTTCGGTATTTATCTGAATACTAGCAGTATATTTGGTAATACAAGCTAGCTAAAACTATAAGTACTTTTGCACTTGATTCAATGCTTGGCTTGACTTTGTGAAGTATCACTTCTAATAAGAAGCATCATCAACGTTACAATCTTTCGTCTCTACTTATGTCTTTCGTCTCGTATAATTCTTCTGAATAAGATATGTCTTCTGTCATCTTAACTACAGTATATCGACCTGGTACAACCTAGCTTGACAAAGGACTACTTATAAAAAGAAATGTCATCAACCTTACAAGACAAGAAAGTAAATAAATAAACAAAAATAGAAAAATAGATTAATCAACGCAACGGACTCAAGATATAGGAGTCCGTACTTAAAAGGAAGAAAAAAGTTCCCCATGCATGTTAATATTGGAATTTGGCTTAGTGGATTTCATTCCATATTACCCCAAGAGTACAAGATTGCAATTTACGCAGAGGCGAGAAAATGTCTCCTGCCCTGCCTGCGGACATCCATGATTTGTATGAAACTTTTACCGAGGTAATCTAGTTGAATGACTGGATACTATTTGAATACGAATCAATTAGTTCCATATTTCAGATTCAAGCCCTGTGGCTGAGCATTCAAACTAATTTGCTTCAGTCACTATGTAATAGCCGAGATAGTATCTTGAATGAATCCCAGGGCATTTTTTACTTCCGTCTTCCTTGGATAGAGTTTACGTTTTAACTTGCTGAAATTTCGGTAAAGTTTCAACTGTAGATTTCAACACGAACTCCCATCAGGCGAATTACATAAAGTGAAAAATTTGGATATTGGACTACTGTATTACTTTGCCAAATCTTTAGTATTTTTCTTTCTTTATACACGTAAAAGCGTTCTTATGGTAGCATCTATGAGACTCAATTCAAGGTAAGACAACCATGGCTGTGCTCCCCGGACCCTGGGTTGCTCGAGACACCCTGCAGTCCTGTCTTATCCTTTCGTTCCTTATTGTAAAAAACGAAGGAGAATAGTTTAATGTTCCGTCCGGAGAGTTTCTTAATTTGTGTTGAATATTTTGTTGGTTCTTTCGATTATATCTAACTCCCATTTCTATTCGAGGTATGTTTTAAAATTAATGCAGTATTTGGATAAGTTGTGTTGAGGCTTATAGATGGCATAAATATTATTATAGTAGTATAACTCTTTTTCAGTCACTGATTTATGTGACTTCTTTTGTTGCTGTTTATTACTTCTTAATTCTTGCATTACACGAAACTTCCTTATATTACAGGAGAATTATCCGCTTTGCGAAATAATTGTGATGAGCCTAACAGTTTCAAATATTACAAATGAAAAGCGTGTTTCGCATAAAATAGAATGCTTGACTATTTACTTCAAAGGTTCAAGTATGCGTAGATGTGATCCCAAAATACGGAAAAATGGCTTGTTTCACTTTCCTTATTTTTTCATTGTGTTTAAGTCCATTGAACTGTGTAGTGTTCATTAGCAATTGATTTTAGAAATGTTTTCGTTGCACTAGATGCTTTTGTTCAAGTTTCCTTTAGTTTGTCATTTAGAATATAAATATGCTTAGTAGATTATCTATAATATTCATTATCTGCGCCTGTCCTGTCAGTTATTATATTCAATTTGTAGTATGTTGATGCAGTTTTTATGCCGTATGTAAAGAAAAGATAGTTATAAACTTTGGAAAGTGAATCCTGACATCGAAACAGGAAAAACATTTACATAAACGTGGGTTGAATTCCGCTTCGTTTTCGAAATACAGAGTTTGGAACTTGGGGTTAAAAAATCCACTTCTTTTAATGGTAAATGCAATGAAATTTTCACCATAAATTTTAAACGATGCACTGAACTAAAATTTAATTTTAGAAAAGTGATTTGCATCAATACAGTGAATATTAGGAGTTAAAAAGTGATGCCATCGGGTGGTGATTTATACCAACATGGTATAGCGATTATTATTTTTTTAAACATGTAGTATCCTCTAGTGATTGCAAACATTACATGTGAATTACATCGCAATTCTGTAATACACATTGTCGTTACATAATTTAAAGTATACAAATGAAGGAAGTTACACAAATAAATAAAGTGCAGGTATGTACATGAGAATTACAAGTTTGAATATCAGGCCAGACCTAGAACTCCACGGCCTTGTTGATCGTTCAATAAATATGATATCTCAGTGTAATTGAATATTTATTTTCAGCGTCGATGATTGTTAAGAAAGATGAGCACTGTCTTTCTTGAGGTAACCAACATACCCTTTGTCCCCTGTTGTTGTATCTACTACCAGTATTTTAACTTAAATACTTGTGGTTTGCCACTTTGTCGAAATAAATTATCCTACCACTGATAGATTTATTGACGTATCTATTTTCCTAAATATTTCAGTATATCTAGTATTTTCCGGTGTTAGATAACACCAGAATATTATCTATTAATTTGATAGCTGTAGTGGATAATACGTATATAGGTAGTATTTATGACAGGACTAGTTACGACGATATTTGTAAAATCATTTTCGAATATGGGAAGGAGGCAAGGATTTTTCCTGAGGGAGTTGCTGGATTCCCACCAGGCACCTCCCCAGGTGGCGGATCGGGGAACGTCCATCAAGATATGATGGGTACCGGGAATTTTCCGGGGCGGACCAAAACCAGCTACTGTTGCCTCGCAGAGGAGTAGAGGGATCTACAGAGGTTAAGGAAAGAAAACCCCGACAGAAAAATCACCTGGTCCTACAGATTCGCGGTTTTTCGTATGGCCAACACCCCTACACTGGAAATATGTGCAACGTTAAAAGTAGACAGAAACTGCTGACGACGAACAAGCGAGGAAAGCAGGTTATGATGTATGGGACTTGGAATATAAGAAGTCTAAATGGATAAGAAGTGGAACTGGTGCACGAAATGAAAAAGATAAGACAAAATTAAAGTATTTGGCCATTACAGAAACTAAGAAGAAAGGGAAGGGTTGCGAGATGCTCTAAGATGGGTTCATGTTACTCTACAGGGGAGTAACAAAGAACGAGAGAGCTACGGCAGGAGTAGGCTGAGTCATACGTAAAGAAAATGTAACAGATCGCATAGACTGGAAGACTGTAAATGAAAGAATTATGGTAATCAGCGTACATGATAACTGGAAAATATTGAATATGGTAATAGCTTATGGGCCCAACGAAAACGAGACGACCGAAAATAAACATAAATTTTATTAAGAATTACAGAACAACGTAGATGACAACACGACAGGCAGCACTATTATTCTGGGAGATCTAAATGCAAGAGTGGGAAATTACGTGGAAGAAGTTGGAGCTGCCATTGGTAAACACGGGGAAGAAGCTCGCTCGGATAATGGAGAGAGATTCTTAAACATCTGCATTGCCAACAACCTAGTCATCACAAATACAAAATTCGCGCATAAAGAACTACACAAGTATACGAGAGTCGAGCCATCTAGAAACGAAAAGTCAATAATTGATTATATAATCGTAAATGAAGATCAAATGAAGTATGTAAGGGATGCAAGAGTTAGAAAAGGACCTGAAATTGGTAGCGACCACTTCTTACTCACAATGGAGATGATCACAGAAGCTGCAGAAATGGAGAAAAGATCAAAGGAAAAGCCTGCAAGGGAAATCTACAGAAGCTATAAGCTGAAAGAGAAAGGCTATCAAGAAAAATTTATACAAAAAGTTCAGGAGAAGTCAGAAGCAATAGAAAAAGAAAAGAGGAAAACCAACAGTTTAGAAGAAAGCTGGGAAAATTTCAAACAAGTGCTACTGAATTCAGCAGAAGTGTGCGGCAAACACAAAATAGGAACACGAAAGAAGAAAACTGCATGGTGGATCTCAGATGTTAAAGAACAAGTAGAAGAAAGAAGCATGGCAAACCTACCTGACAACAGGAAGGGATGAAGATTACCAACAATACAAATCCCAAAGACAACGAACCAAAGAAACAGTACAAGCAGCGAAGAAAGAATCGTGGGAGGAATTTTGTAACACTATGGAAATCAATAGCAAATAAAACACAAAACTGTTGTACAAATATTAGAAAGTTTGCGTAGCAATAAAGAATGCCCATTAAAATTCATCAAAGACAGAGATGGAAAACTACTAACGAAGGAAACGGATACTATGAACAAATGGAAGGAATATTTAACTGAGCTGTTAGAAGGGAACAACTCAAACCCACAAAACGAAGACGACCCAGAAGCATAAGACCTAGAAATAGAATTAGGAGATGAGGAAGACGACATTACAGAGGAAGAACTAAAACAAGCTATAAGGAAGATGAAAATTGGGAAAGCAGCTGGACATGATAAACTAACACCTGAAATGGTCAAGTACATGGGAGAAGGTGGTAACAAGTTACTACTACACACAATCAGACTGGCATGGAAATACAAGAGAACCCCTGCCTATTGGAGAGTAGCTGTGATCATTCCCATATATAAAAAAGGTGACAACAGACTCTGACATAACCATAGAGGCATATAATTGCTAAGCAAATCAGGAAAAATATATTCAAGAATCTTGGAAAACAGATTGAGACAGGAAGTCGAACATCAACTTGAAGAAATGTAATGTGGTTTTAGGCCAAACCGCAGCACTCAAGATGCAATATTTACCATGAGACAAATAGCAGAAAAGGCTGTCGAATATAATAAAGCGCTTCATCTTTGTTTTATTGACGTAGAGAAGGCCTTCGGCAGGGTACCGTGGAACGCAATATGGGAAGTTCTGTAGAGAATGAATTTAAGGACAACCTAATACATGCAATACAGAGTTTCTAAAGAAACTGTAAAAATTACGTACGGACAAGCAACACAAGAAGCGATGAGTTCTACACAATAGCAGGAGTAAGACAAGGTTGTATACTCAGCCCCCTATTATTCATAATTCTAATGGATGACATAATGAAAACAACCCAAAAACGTACAAAACCTATTACTGTAGGAAATTGGCTCATGAAACCTATAAAAGTATCAGAACTGGCATTTGCAGACGACTTAGTCCTAATGGTTTCAACGGAAAATAACTTACAACAGAACGTAAATTTATGGGAAAAGAAATTAGAAAAAAGGAACATGAAAATCAGTGTAAATAAAACAAAAACTATGATAATAAGCAGAGAAACGCAAAACCATAAATTAAAGCTGGCAAATGAAGCTCTAGAACAAATAACACATTTCAAGTACGTAGGAGCACTAATCAGGATTGATGGGAAAATAGAGGAAGAAGTAAACAGCAGAATTGAAACAACAGGAAGACTATATTATGCCTTAAATAAAAACTTCATAAGCAAAAAGGTGATATCGAAGTCCATAAAACTAACAGTTTACAAAACAACGTACGTACTAACATTAACATATGGATGAGAATCATGGCCACTGACAATTAAACATTACAGTAATTTACAAGCGACTGAAATATTTGAGAAAGTTAGAAGGTGAAACGAAGAGGGACATGGTTAGAAATCAAACAATCAGAGCAGGACTGAAAATAGCACCTTTGCAACATCAAATAGAAACAACACAGTTACGATGGTTTGGACATGTCTACCGCATGAGAGAGGAGAGAATACCCAAGAAAGTGTAGCAGGCTAAACCAGAAGGAAAGAGACCAAAAGGGAGGCCCAGGCAAACATGGGAAGAATCAATAGGAAAATCTTGAAAGAAAGGGAAATTGGAATGAATAAAGCAAAAATCCTGGCAAAAGCTAGATTAAAATGGAGAGCTCTATATAAAACCTCTACACCCAATGGTAGAAGAGGACCGACTAAGTAAGTAAGTAAATAAGGCAAGGATTTCCACACAAGTTGTTTTCATTCTGAACCAATGATTTTAGCAGGCAACTTTAGTAATTATGTTTAAAGCCATTAAAAATGAAATTAGTTAAGTTTGTTATGAGTGAAATGTGTATTGTAATCTAACTTAATAGCTTTTCAAAGTGTCAAAGAAGAAACGAAAGAAAGTGACAGCACTTACATCTCCATTGCATTGTTAGCTCCTCCTCTTTAGCTGTAGAAGGTGATGATCTCCTCTGTCGTGGTTTCTAGAAGAAGATAAAAGTTACACAACATTAATTAAAGCCCAAAGAAGAAAATAAATAGATGGTTTAAGAAAGTTACTGCAAATATTGGAACTTAATGGATAAATCTCAACTACTAAGCTAGGTACTTATGGGCTTCATAGCAGCCACACTACATTTTCGTCTTAACTGTTTAACTTATCAACAAGGGAAGAAAACGGAAGGTAATCGTTTGGGCTGCAACTTTTTTATGAGTCTAAAAAAAGACAAACATAAATAAACTCTCCACACGAGCCCCCTGAGATGGTTGGAAGATTGATTCTATACCATACCGTATCAATAAACAAAGCAGATGTAAATTCACAAAAATTGATGAGACTATTCATTGAGATAACTATGATCCGAATGAACACTCATATATTGCGCCGTATAAATCGGTATGAATAAATAAATAAATTAATAAATAAATTAGACGCTAACTGACACAGACTGCTTATATTATTCACACAATAACACTGTGAGAGCTGGAAGCTAACTGGTTGGCAGGGTCGCTCGCGTAGAAACTTCAACTGCCGTTCTCCACATTCTTACAGTGCCCATCGGCACTTATATTTATCTATCGATTTTTGTTTGATATTCTGAAGAATACAGTAATATATGATATTAGGAGAAATTTCAGTATAACAATCCTAACCACCTCCTTATTGAAGACAAAAACTAGACTTGAAAAATCTTGGCAAAATCCAGTTACTGACTTATCCATAATGTCTATTCTCGCACATAAATTTCTATTGAATGTCACATTGACTTAGCCCAAAAGTTTTTGTTCTGTCAAGTTAACTTTGCCTAGGTCGCCTTCTTGGTTCTCATGATTTCATCTCCAAATTAGTATATTTTCTAAACCTAGAATCTTCTGTATAAATTATATTTTATTGTGGCGAAATCTCTCTTCGCCTGTTTTATAAATGAACTAACTCACTTCCTTCTCTTAATCTAAGAATGGCATGTAACACATAAGTAACAAATGAAAAATAATGAATACAAATATTTTGAGAATTCTTCCCCAGCTACTGAAAAGGAAGAAAATAATATTTTAACGAAGGCCTTGGAGAAAATAATAAACTCCAAGACATTTTAGCCTGCAGCCCGTATTTATACATAGTATTAATCTGTTAATGGAAAAAAGAAAGAGAAGATAGAACTCCTGGCCTTAAAAAGGAATGTACTAGACCGTCATTTATCTGGTGTCTGGGTAAAACCAGGTTAAACCTCAGTGAGTATGGTAGACAAGAGCAGGATTTCAAGGTTCTTTCCAGCTGCAATCGGTAAACCTTCACCACTAGAATATAGCGTTGGGTTTAGCGGCGAATTCCAAACATAGAACGACCAAATAAACCGCGTAATACATATTTTCATTTCATTGTACATAGGATGATGCAGAAATTGGTAAGTTGTAGGACAAAAAATTTGACTTCGGTTGCATTGCGTCAAACAAGGAACCGAAAACTCAAATTTCAATTACGTTTATGGTCTTTCTGGCATATTTAGCTCAGGTTCGGATAAAAAAAGGGGAAGATATATGAAAGGGAAGTCAGCCAGGGCCTAATTTGAAGGTACAATCTCGACAGGAACCTGGTGTGACTGAAGGAAATCTTTGCGAAAATCTAAGTCAGAATGGCCAGGCTTTGAACGCGAATCCAACAAGACGTTTCAGAGGTGAAGCGAACGCTCTATCAACTAAGCTCCGGCTGTTTAATTCGCAAAAGTCAAGTTTAATACCAAAGTAGATTTGCTGGAAGTTACAGAGTGCAGTTAACATTTGAAATAAATATCGCCACACATAAAAACAATGTCTCTTTTCCTTGAAGAAGTAACGAACGTTGAGAATGTGTATAACCACTTGGCTGTTTTTATTGCTTGATGTCCACAATGTATGTTCAAGATTAATATATCACAATAATGCTATTTATTTACTTACTGCTTAGTCACGTTGTGTCCTCCCTCCAGTCTGTTCCATGTAGGTGATTGTCATTGAGGAGGTCATCACCCCCCGGCAGCTCCTCGTCGAGCATTTGGCAACCTAAAAGAAAGTAGCAGTGACGTGAAAATATCAG
>JAGDQP010012173.1:0-36381 GCA_022664845.1 Lepisma saccharinum
CCACAAGTAGAAGGACCGAACAACGTATTATGTATTATCTGTTCTAGGGTTAACTATATAATTATATTGTTATTCGTATAAAAAGATTAATAAAAAAAACTTTTCAAAGACATACTTTTTCTTAAACATTTTGTACTGAAAAGTAAAAAAAAAATTTGTTTATGCATGACTAAAAAGAAAAGCATGCGGCACGCTAATTGAAGAATTTATAAAGTGACAGTATTATATGAGAGCTCGCTTCATGCTTTTCTTTTGAGTCATGCATAAACAAAATTATTTTTTACTTTTTTTAATACGAATTGTTTAAGAAAAGTATGTCTTTAAAAAGTTTTTTTAAATTAATTCTTTTATGTAAATCCTAAAGTGTTCTGCAACCAGTCAAACGCCACAAATTTGCAGGTTAGTATTTATGGGTTGTATTAAAAATATATATTAAGATATGCTTTTAAAATATATAAATATATAGAAATATATGAACATAACAATAGAGTATTGTATTGTCACCCGACTTACGTAGCTGTGCAAAATTTCATCATTGTATGACGTAGGGAAATGAGTTAAATTATCGTTGCAAGATTTGAGGACACCACGAACCATTGTAAACTAAAGAAAAGAATGTAAAAAAAACACACAATTTTCACAAAAATTGCAATAATATAATTAATTCGATCTTGATTTCAAGTTTTTCATTGCACTATTTTGTATTTAAGGCATAATTTTTGGGATATTTTTTTTTTCGTTTTCCAAATTAAAAATCTAGTGATTTTGGCAATATTATAGTAAAATTTTATTTTAATTTGAAATATTAAAATTATATGGGAACAGGGTCATTTTAAAGGTTGAATTTTAACTTTCTAAAAGTCTATGTTCATTCATTATGTAGAATGGATCTTTTAAAATTAACTTCCAAGATTAAGTAGCTCAAAAATTGTGTCCTTTAGATTTGGTGTACATGAAGATTATTTTTGTTTGTTTTTACCTGTAAAACATCCTTTGGAATCTTATGTGCGGAATTCCGTTACATCCTGTACGTGACAAGCAGCCCCACAAAACGTTAATTATAATATAAATTCAATGTCGAATATTTGTATACGATATTGTTACATTGTGAAACTTTTGAGATTCAAAAAAGAAAAGATCTTCTCATTACTCTTTTTTGTGTAGATGAGTGTACATGCACTTTAAAAAATGGCTTACTTGAACACTGTCCGATTTCCCAGTGTGACCGTCTTTCCTTTGTGTTAAATCAGCACAATAAGCTGTGTTGATTTCGTTGATTCAACACAATGGATGTGGTGTTAATGCTGATTCAACCCAACAGAGATGTTATACTAACATTATCACAGTGTTAGGACAGCGCTGATACACATCCATTGTGTTGAATCAACGAAATTAAACACAGGTTGTTGTATTGATTTAACACAATAAATGGTGGTCACCCTGAGACACCGGAAATTGTTGAATTAACACAAACATTTTTTTTAGTGTAGTAAAGTACGGTGAAATTTCAAAGTTTTGAAATATGGAAATATAAATTATGATTAATAATGACGTAGATGAGTATATTATTAAACCAATTGTGTAAAATGTTCGCTCTTACTTGTAAAAGCATTTCTCAGCGCCAGGGTTTCTGTCAGAATTTCAAGTTTCGTGGGGTGTAAAGCCAAAATTGAAAGCTTAGTATGGTTTTAATCGAGTATTCTAGCGTTTCTATAGATTTTTAATCTAAAATATTTTAAATTGGGGAAGTGTATTTTAGAATTAGGAGGAATTACACTCCCATTATAAGGGATCTTGCAGAATCCCTGCTCAACGTGTCTGAGGTACGCTTTGTTTACTATCTTTAGTATTAAAACCCAATGTTTATAGAACTAATAGGTTGTCTCAACCGTGACGTCAGTTATTTCCAAGGTTGTTAGAATTAAGAGAGAGGTTAAAATTTAAAGAAAAACTAAATCGGAACATAGCAACGTCATCCCACCATCGTGGTGCGCATAGTCACTCCACAGTTTAGGAGAATGGTAAAGACTTGAACTCCTTACTTGATAGGATCAGGCAAGGATAAGATAAGATAAAGTAAGGGGGAGGATAAGATCTGATACTTATCATAAAACATAATCATTACTTAGTGACGTCACTGAAGAATAGTGATTTAAATGAGTTATAGACACGCATGGATTTGAGTAGCAGTTTTGACGATCACTTTAAATTTTTATCACTCTGCAAAATTCTGGTTGTGCGCACTGACGTTGTGATGTTCGGATTCGGTTTTTTAGATAATGTTGACCTATTCTGTAATTCTAATATGCTTGGAAATTTACAATGACGTCACATGCGTCTCTATAAATCTTGGCTGGGACTCACGCTGCATGTATTTAAAGATATTCGCCTGATTAGTCATACCTTTTTTATGACCATGACCAATTGTTACAGCCAAACGTACATAATATATCAAAAAAGGTCTGTCTGTCTGTCTGTCTCTCTCTCTCTCTCTCTCTCTCTCTGATGATTCGTTACTTGCTTGAAGATAGTTTTTGGACTTTTAAAGCTAGCTTCCTTTCTGAACAGAAAGTTCGTAAAAGCGAACTTTATTCGCCTTTAGCTTTGAATGAACTGTATTGGACTTTCGACATTTGTAACTTTATTCATTCTGTATTTAGCATGGAGATATCTATCGCTGCCAATTAACCGATATTCTTCTGTCAAGAGAAGTTTTCGTTTTCTTTAAACGTTTCACGAAATTTCTTTAATATCGAAAGAAGAAAATAATGCGCATTAAATAAACCTTTTCTGTGCTAATACGGAAAGAAATTCATATATATATATATATATACACATACAGAACATTCAAACAAAAATTAGTTTAGAATTATCTTGCAATCTTGAGTGCTCCCCTCTCTGAGTGTAATTAAGTTTTTGACCCTTAAACAATTTTTCACGTCATCTACTTCCTGAAATGCAGAACTAAATGTCGATATATTCTAGTGGGGTAAATCCGAACGCATCAAAAGCCTGTCGTTCGGTATTAACCCACTTGATACTTCAGTGTAATATTCCATTTCCAGCCTGAACTAAGGGAAACAATGTCTTAGTGTTGTTACAGATTATCAGGTCAATGTCACCTAAGTTCAGTAAAAAATTATTAACCACCGAATTGAAATAACGTTAGTGCTATGCGACTACAACTCCTTACATTTATAACAGATGTGTGAAAATTCTTTTTGCGTGAATATTCTGGACAGCAACATGACGCTCACGCACTTGACTGTCTCTCAGAAAAGTGCGTTACGTGAGGAAACAAAGGATCACCAAAATCCACTCGACAGTGTTACCTGTCGTTGGCAATTCAGGTGTTCGGAATTACCCACCATTCGGAATTACCCTTCGCTCCCCTACTATGTTCTCACAAACTGAAGCATGTTTATCGAGATGCACTGAATGCCTTCATTGGTCCGTATTTTCAGTTGTTGAAGTATCTTAGTAATGAGAAGCACTTCAAAAAAAATAATTGTGTATGTTAGGGTGACCATTCACCCACCGGTTTCCGGGAAGTATTCCCGGATTAAGCCATTTATCCCCAGCTATTTTTCTCCCCGGATTGAAGAATAAATATCTTTTCCCCAAAAAAATTTCATTTAGAGACAAGAATTCGAAAACGACTTCTGCTTGGGCCCTAGGGTTACTCGATTCACTCTTTCAAGGGTCCTAATTTTATATTCTTTACTTATTCGCTAAATCCTTGACATTGTAGAGGTCATGGGCGGATTTATGGGAGGCATTGCACCCCCAGTTACTTCAGAATGGCTTTACTCGACCCCAGGAGTAGCTTCCACCCCAAAAGTGATTGCCCCGGCTTGCTTCTCCCCCTCCCCCCCCAGGGTCTCTCTCCTAAATCCGCCCATGGTAGAGGTTCAATATAAAACATTTTATAAAAATGAAATATACGTTATATGACCCTTTAATTAACTTATTGTATGACCCGCAAGAGTAGTACAAGTACTTTCATATGAAAATGATGTTAGAATTTATCCCGATTCCACCCGGAATCACTGGAAAAAATATAGTCACTTTAAAATACGTATCTTCCTCCCCCCAAAATTTCATCAAAAACAAACCATAATATTAAAATATCCCTTGCTTGAAATATTGTCTCTTATTAATGTCTGGCATTACTAATTAATTATTTACATACATAATTGGAAAATATAATTAATGTTCAAGGACTTATAATACGAATGTGTGTGAGGAACTATCCAATTCTCAGAATCATTAATTAATGTTATATATCGTGCTGTATATTGATTTAAATATATACGATGATTGTGCCTACATTACCTATAGATTTACATAATTATAATTACCCAATTATGTAAATTAATCCTGACATGTAAACATAGCCACGCTTTTAGTGGATGCTTTTGACCTCTGAAAATCTCAATGGACACTCCCTCAATATGTGAAGCATGATACTACTTGTAATAGGAGACAGTGTAAGCAAAATATTTCATTGCTGACAATAGTTATATGTGGTTGCACATTACAATGCTAATGTTCTAATGATATCAGTTTTGTCCGTTAGATGGCATGAAAAGAACAAATATTTAATTGAAAGAACCTTTGGTAATTATTTAACAAACGAAACAGTTGTCCATTGCAGGAATTGAAGAAGTGTTACCTCTTTCTCAAGAAATGATTCTCTCAATTCAATGATGCACGTTTTATTACAGAGTTTATAACATTTGGAAGTGTACGATGAACGTAATTCTTTCTCTTAAATACATGAGGAATAGTGAGTTACATCTATTGAACAGACATTTCTGTATTCCTCTTTGAATTGAATATAAATAAAAAAAATCTAAGTTCCTAGGGAGAAACAACTGGACACTAAATCCTTCTATTGCGTTTATGAATCTATTTGTATCCCACTTAAAAAAAATGCTTGATATATTGCGTAATATTTCAGAAGAATTTCCAGTTATCGGCACTAGTCCTGCAAAAGCACTGAGATTTTTTTTATTTCCATATTGGAAGTAGTCAGTTCTAGTCTGATTTACGCACATCCACCACACAGAAAGAGAAAATGAAAGCATGGTTGGTCCAGTATTCGCTACTGCCATTTTGATCGCTTATTTTCGCAAAAATGGGTAATGTTCTCAATGAATGGGTCTTTCGATAACCCAATTAACAAGTCGAAAAGGGATTAAAGCGTCGCTTAAGGTTATTGTAAAGCAAGGATCTCCAACAAAAGATGGCAGCATTATCTCCGTATGTGTCTAATGTTTTATTATTGCACGAAATTTCAATGCTGCTCCTACAAATTCAAGTCAAGAGAGTCTAAATTTTTACGGAACAAAGTTCATATCAAATTCAAGAGTTCTATCCGTGCCGATTTTTCGTTTTCTTTCTTGTTCATTGTTAAAACCGCTTAATTGTTGCTATGGACATGCAAACCTATAACAATGAAGCACTTTCAACAATGAACAAGAAAGAAAATAAAACATCGCCACTGATAGAACTCTTGAATTGGTTATGAACTTTCTTCCCTGAAAGTTTGAACTCTCTAGGCTTGAATTTAGAGGAGCAGCAATGAAATTTCGTGGAACGATAAAAATACATTAGACATATACGGAGATAGTGCTGCCATCTTTTGTTGGAGATCTTTGCTTTGCTCTGAAGTAGGGCCTATAGTTGGAGAAACTTAGCTAATGGGTTCGGACAACACATTTCTGACCCTTTGTACTGCTTTCTTATGATATTTATTTATAATTGGCAGTTTGAGTCAGTAAGGCAGTTTTCGAGTCCTCTTGAGGGTTACTTTTTTTCTCTTTTACCCGAAGTATCACTAAACACATAATCATAAGTCAAATTACCAGGCAACTAGGTTTGCCTTTCTTTTCTCAGAAATTTTTTCACATTACATTTCTGAATCTTGTTTGGAAAGTAAAAATTGAACTACAAGAACATGAAAATAACGTTAAGCTTTCCTGTTCAAAACATCTCTGAGGATATCGACGAAACTACACTGGAACCACATGTATCTGGCTCAAACGAGATGGAGACATATCCGCAAAAATTCGTTAATCACAGTTAATTTACATTTTATTTGATTTATTGTACACATTTTTACGTTCTTTTCCAAGAATATTAACAATATGAAGCAAACGACATACTTCATCCACATACAGTGTGTTAAATCTAAATTGCGCGTAGTGTATACCATTTCAGTTAATAAAGTGAAATACCTCAGTTGACGGCGTTGCTTTAAAGCGAGGCTGGATATAGGGGAGGTGACGTCCTAGCTTTGTGCACAGGAGGTGTACGTCAAGTGTACAAGAAATGAAAACGTGAAAGTGAGTTTTGCATTTTTGAACCATTATTTTTTTTTATTATGGAACGTTTTTGTAGGTCTACATAGTTTTTCCAAAATACGTTCACTTGCTTTATTTTTGCCCGCGGAAAATTGAAAAATAAACCAGTGGAAATATTAAATGTTTACGAAAATATGGGAAGACCGTGTATATGTACTTCTTTCTATGTTGTATACACTTAAAAAAATATTTTAACATATTAACCTCATCTGGTCTGCATTTTATTCGAAGGCTTCATCAGCAAATACTGTGAAAGCTCATAGAATGGCGTTGTCCATCGACACCTTTCAACTCAGGAACTATTAGGGCTAGGACGGCGGTTGAGGTGTCGTTAGAATGGTTTTGCCGTATTTTTTTTCCAACGAATCGTATAAATAGGATGCTCGCTGCTGAA
The DNA here is from genome assembly GCA_022664845.1 of Lepisma saccharinum. NCBI lineage: Eukaryota > Metazoa > Arthropoda > Insecta > Zygentoma > Lepismatidae > Lepisma > Lepisma saccharinum. The sequence continues at coordinate 6,763 of JAGDQP010012173.1, forward strand.
GCCAGGCATTAACATAATATATACACAGTCCTCTGACTGGGCTCCGCGTAACTTGTTTATATAATGAGCTGGTTTCGTGACTACTTTTACACCAATTTCCAGATTCACGTCAAGAACTCAAGATTATTTTAATTAAAACTTTGAAAACAACTGTTAACAACAACGCATAACTTTAATCAGTACTTTTTCTAGAAATATTCAGGCTAATTGTGAACGTAGTCTTTTAGTATTCACAGTACGCGAAAACTTTGAAGAAACACAATTTAATGTAAAGTTAACTCGAGAGATGTCTAGTTGTAGATTTAGTTGCAAGAATTATAATATATCTTAATTTTAGTCCGTAAAACCATGTAAAGAAGTTCAAGATATATAGAAAAGTATATATACGTTTGCTTTGAAATGAAATATTAAAAAAAAAGAAAATTTCGCTGCTCTATTGAACACATAAACTTAGAAACTGCAATAATAACAAGAAAGAAATAATATAAATTATTTTAATAAGGACCAAGTAAATAAAAGTAACTACAATTCTGATTTATCCGGATTTATTATTAAGTTGTAATAATTTACTCCTTTCGCTGTAATGCAAGAAATTAATGCAAACGCTGACTTACCACTCAATTCATGGATAATAAGTTGGTGGTATTGATAAGCTACGAATGACTGTCTGAAGAAGATCCATAAATCGTAAATTTAAATTTATTTAATTCGTTTCGGCATCTTTGGTTTAAGCCGTAATGGAGAAGGTTTTGACCATGGCCTTACTTAAGGTACAACCCCGGAATTCGCCTGGTGTAACTGAGAGAAACCTTTAAAAATAACCTCAATCAGGATGGTTGGGCGTGGGGTTCGAACTCGCGTACCTATCTATTGCCGATCTGAAATCCATGACGTTACCGCCTGGATCGCTAGGTAAAACTGTAATCTTGAAGCTTCCAGTGTCGTATGTATATTTGACACTCAGCTAATGAAGACGAACAACAAAGAAAAAAATGCTAGAGCTGTGATTCATGCTTCTGTTATTGGCTGTTGATTAAAATATGGTTTAAGAAAAAGGGATCGAAAACAGAGATGGTGTGTGTGTTTATTCTGCAAAATTAATCATAACCCGTCTGTATGTACACGTGGAGGTGGAGGTATGTTTACCTACGCCCTGATGCATATATGAATATACGTATGTAACGTTACTCGGCCCCTGTTACCCGTTCTCATGGTAGGTGATGATGCTGTAATCTCACACTTGATAATTGAAGTTATATTGTATAAGCCTTGCTTCCATCTCTCTCTCTCTCTCTCTCTCTCTCTCTCTCTCACTAAATATATAATGTGTTTAAAGATGTACTCGAACCGTCAATATTCTATTATGGAACATGAATTTTATTTATGGCTCAGGTTGGGATAAGATGCAGAAAGGTGTTGGCCAGGGCTTAGGTTGAAGGAACCATTCTGGCATTTACCTGAAGGAAAACCATAGAGAAACTTCAGTCAGGATGGTCGGCTGCTGGGATTGAACCAAGGACCTTCCGTATGCTAAGTCAATACTCTACCACTGAGCCAAGGCCGTTCGGTTTGGTATTCTATTACTGTTATGAAAGTAGTGCAGTGTCCGGCAGTACGAATCAGCATTCACAGCGCGCCCCCTGTTGCAAATATTCGACCAGTAAGACGCTAGATGAGGTGCAGAAAGCAGTAGTCATAACTTTGCGGGATGATGGGATCACTTTTCATTATTTTTTGCGGTGTGGGAACGATGAATGTTTTTATTACAGGAATTCTTGTTTTTTTTACTAGGCATGAAGAAATTACCGTATCACATTTTCTGCAAATTCGATTGGGAAAACGGGATTCTTCGTGCTCGAACCACTGCAGGATAGAGTCAAAGTTTTCATAATCCGTGAAGCTTTGTTGTCCTTGGTTAGCACACAGTTTTCGATATTGCCTACAATATGGTGAACTATTTCAAAATATAATTGCGGTTCTCATTTGATGAATTGTAGTGGTCTACGACTGTCTTGTTGGATACACTCCATCGGCACATGCAGTGTTCACAGTTGTTCCGGTGTACTCATTTAGGACTTTACATTGTCCTGTGTCAAACTCCTGACACCATTTTGCTACGATCTACCCTGATATAACACCTTCACCATACACTTCAATCAGTTCCCTATGAACCTGAGGAGGTGACCAGAAAATGAATCATACTCATCAGTTCTGTATGTGTCCACTTTCCCAAACATGTGGACACTTTGAACGGCCACTGCACAGCTACTTCCGGTCAGAAAAGGACACGCCTACACGTACGCGATTACGTTACACTTCAATAACTACACTTAGAGTTACACCCCTTTTTAACCTTTTTTTCTGACCCCCTCCTCCCTCGTATTTTTACACCAAGACATTTAGTTTACTTCGATTACAATCATAGATTTACTTCTAGTCACACATCAGCAAGTGTCGTCACATGAATTTCACATATATACGAAGACAAAACCGTGTTGTGATGCGGGAAATCGTACGTTTTCAAAATACATTGTAATTATTTTATAGTGTAAAATAAGCTATCATCAAAGCAACTTTTATATTGGCATCTTAAATAACATTGAAAACAGAACGTATGCAAGACTTCCACGGGAATAATTTAAAGAACAATTAAACGATAAATTATAGACAATGACAAAATTACATTAACAGTATCAAACTTATACTTTATAATTTAATCTTTAAAGGATACGGTATGCTTGGTCCATCTGGTGTCATCTCAGTAAGAAGCAGATATGCCTGATTAACATTATAATAGAAGGATACACATAACACATAAGCTTGTGGTTACTGAAACACATACACGCTACACACTTTTATGCACTAATGAAAAGAAAGGCAGAAAGAAGATTAAAGGAAAAACGGAGATAACTTACAGAAAGTTAATCGTAGTGTTAGCACTAACGAATAGCAGTGTGGGTATATGTAGACCTTCTTCTGGTACTGACATTATTTCCTTTCTTGTTTTTTCTTTCATTCATACTCATTTTACCTCTTTCTTTCATTCTTTTTTCTCTTTCTTCTTCTTCTTTCCTTCTATTTCTCATTTACTAATTCTTTCATTCATTTTCCTTGCAGTCATTCTATTTTTCTTTCTTCCTCTTCTTGTTTTTCATTGTTTTTCTTTCTTTCATTCTGTTTTTTTTCTTTTCCTTTCCTTCTCCTTCATTCGTTCTCTTTTCCCCTTGCATTTCTTTTATTTTATTCACATGTTGTTTCTCTCATTCATGCAGTCTCTTTCCTTTCTTTCATTTTAGTTTCATTTTTGTACCCTTTTCCTTCTTTCATTCTCTTTCTCAATTACTTATTCTCCTTTTTTCTTTAATTCTTTTACTTTCTTGCTTTCTCTTTATTTCGTTCAGTTATTCATTCTTTCCTTCCCTTTTTTCTTTCTCCTTTAATTCTTTTTCATTTTCTCTCTTTCATGCTTGTTTTAATTCATTAATTATCTTCTTTCATTCGTTTTGTTTTTTCATTCTTTTGCTTTTCATTCTCTTTTTTCGTTCTTTTTATTTTCTTTAATTCCCTTTTCTGTATTTCTTTCTTTCATTTTCTTCTTTTTCCTTTCTTTTTTTTTCTTCTCCCAGATGTGTTATTGTTGACAGAACTTTTGTATCTTTCCCTACTGTTGTACAAAGAAAGACCCTCACCAGTACATGAAGTACGAACGCTGCTGGCTGTGAATTTAAAAGCTCTCTCTTGCACTCAATTACGATGCTCTTGGTTCACTGGAGAAACCGTCAGGTCTTGCTTAATGAGGATCTTGGGACTCCCCCATGCAATACGTTTTGATTTACGTCTCTCTCTCTCTCTCTGTGTGTGTGTTTGTATCTGTCAGAGAAAAAGGAGTGCAAAAGAGATTTTGTGGTTCATGGTTCTCTTTTTCCCACGATAATAAATACACTTTTAGAACACTTTTTGTACACTTCTCAGAGTTAGTTATAGTTTTTGTGTTCGTAAAATTACAAGACGATCCTGGGAGTTTATCATGTTCTAAACTTGAAATTTATACACTTCTTGTGTTGTTCTTTTTTTTTTCTTTACAAGGTTATTTCTTATAACTTCTTGTACAGTCGCCGGCAAAGGTTTGCCACCAAGTCGTAAAATTTCTTGTCCGAATAATTTTAGAGTGGATAGATCGATTTGAATACAAATTTCTGCGAGTTACAGAAAATTTATTCTCTTTTGAGTTGGAGAATAAAAAAGTATTTAAATTGGTCTATGCATTGCAAAGTAATTCGGAGAAGAAATTTTACAACTGGTTACAAAACTTTTAGCGCGATGACTGTACAATGTACATGTTTTGTTCATTATATCTGTAACATGAAAATAATAATCTTTGCAAGTGTCTGTGTGTAGGTATGTTCAATGTTGCCAGTTTTAGCGACAAGTGTCTAAATCCGGCGAATTTAGGGTGGTGGCTGTCGACGTTTTTTTTTGTTTTTTTTTTTAACAAAAGCGACTAATGACTTCTTTTTAGTGACTTTAGAAATATCGTGGTGACAAATTTGGTTTTAGTGAATTTGCATATTTTCAGCCTATTTAATTTTGAAGTCAATATAATTATACATTACGAGACTGAAAATTAAAATGCAAATTTTTATGTGCGTATTGCGTTCTATCACTCTGGGTAATTCGTGCATATAACTCGATCCCAGTGGCAATAGAGTTGAGGTAATGGAGTAGGATGCAGTATAGTTTTTAATCTGTTTCAAGTGTCTATGCACTATATGTTATTAATTAATGTATATTTTATATCCGGTATTGCGTGAACAGCAATTTAGAGGTCAGTATTCAGCAAAAATAACATTTAGTGACTTTCTAGCGACTTTGAACGTTGAATCTAGCGAGTTTTACCAACAAGAATTGGCAACACTGGATGTGTTTCCGGCATAAATGTGCGAAAGAGGTACTGAACTTCGTAGCATTGCACTGTGTTACGTTTGTGATGAATTAACACTGATTTAACATCGGTATTGTTTACGGTGTTGTTTTCTATAAGCAGTGTTCCTTTCAATGTTGCTACCAGGTCACACACATCACCTCTGTATACACACTAAATCAAAAAAGCGAAAATTATTACTCTTTTTTCAATAAGAAGCTGATATCTTCCAAAATTATTGAATTTCAATCGAACAGAATGGTTTTCAACAAAAAAAATCTCGCTTTAGATAAAAAAAATGATCTTTTTAGATAGGATCCCAATGTTCTACGGATGTATTATTCTTCCAACTGGAAAGAGTGATTTACAATGCATCATGGGTACTAGTCAAGCGTGTATTCTGCCATTTGTTACCGTGAAGGCTTTCTTGCGTTTAATTAAAAATGACAACAGAAGATGGAAATTGTCTTAAAAAAAAAGATTACATTCCCATCGAAAAGAGATCCCATAGATCCCATCTTGTTTCGAACGGATATTTTTAATCTTGTCTCCGTTGAATGGTCGCTCTTTCCGCTCTCGTTAGAGGAAATATTCCGCTCAGTTTGAGTGGAATTCCATTATTCCAAGTGTAGTGTATATGAACTAGACGCCTGTGAGAGGAGTGGTCCAAGATTTTAGTGTGCTAAAGTTCCGTCTTCTTATGGTCTAGACCGTAGGTGATATCCCAGAGGACGAAACAAAAATATCTCGAAACGTTCTGAAGGATTAGTATGGAATACTATTCATATCTCTCTCTCCACCAGCGGAGAGAACATAATACTCTCAACGCTGTAAACATATCCCTCCCCCGGTTACGATTATCTGAAAGAAACACTGTCTTTGAGGCATTCTTAAGAATATGTTAACAAAAGAAGTGAAAAAAAAAAGCAGGAAAAATTAAGATATTTAAACATGGATATAATACAAGAATAGCAAAGAGAGGGTTCTTTTTTTTATCTTGATTTTCTTTTACTGAGTACACCTTAGGTTCATTTCACTTTATTTTCGTAGCTCAAACAAGACAAAGTCTTTTCAAAGATATTGTCTACAGACGTCATAAACACAAGAAAACAAATGTTTATTTTTGAAAAGAAAGAAGATAGGACAGGACGGCTGTTTGTTGTTGAAACAGGAAGTTTTACCCATCAACAGCTCATTATAATATGTTTTTTTTTTCATTGTTATTTCCTTATGTGATTTTTCTGCGGTTTCTTAGTATTTCGGTTACCAAGTTATCTTTTTAATGATGTTTTTGTGATCCCTAAAGTGATTTTCATACTCACAACCCTTCTTCTGATTTCTCCTTATAAATTATCTTATCTTCCCCCCCCCCCCGGAAATTTCAAAGTATTAGTTCTCTAACGCTAGATGTCCGCACCACCCCCGTAACTGTAATGTATTGTTGTTGTTGCACGAAATTTCAATGTTGCTCCTACAAATTCAATCCTAGAGAGTTCAAATTTTCACAGAAGAAACTTCATAACCGTTCCAAGAGTTCTCTCTGTGCCAACGTTTCATTTTCTTCTTGGTTCATTGTTGAAATGGCTTCATTGTTACATGTTTGGACATTCACAAACAACAATCAAGTGATTTCAACAATGAATGAAAGAGAAAATAGAAAATTGGCACGGATAGAACTCTTGAATTGGTGGTAACTCTCTAGGCTTGAATTTGTAGGAGCAGCATTGAAATTTCGTACAACGATAAGAATACATGACCCGTGCCGGGTCCAGTGTGACAAGATGATCACGTACCCCTCCCCCTTATAATTTGGCTCAAGTAAGGACCATGTCTAACCTGAATTGTCAGAGTGGTGCTTTTCATGTGTTGTTAAAATTAATTCGTGTACTTTCAAGGAGAATTGTTTGAAAGTTACGAGTAGCAGTTGTAAATATTTAAACAAAGGAAATGTCGTTTTTCGGTCTACGTTGGCAGTGAGCTTTAGGCATTTGGGAGTTCAAGTTGTCAATATTCAAGTTTCAGCAGGAACCCAGCGGGAAAAAAATGTTTGTACTGCTGTTCCGTTTAGTTTGCTTTTGAGCTCTGTTCAAAGTAAATCCTGTGGAGTGAACTTGTCAAAATCATGTCAATGTTTAAAAGATCGCGAAGCGTGTTAATTTCTTTCTTTTTGTGTGTGGGGGGGGGGGGGGGGGGACACGTGATCGAATAGAAAAATCCGTCAGAAAATTTAGAACACGAGAATACACAGAACACAGCATTCCCCAAAACACACACAAAAAAATATTAAATGTGGATGATTATCGTCCGATTAGCACTCTTCCCGCCCTCTCAAAGGCGCTCGAATACATGGTTAGCGACCAAATTCGGACACACCTAACAGATCACAATTTAATGGATCCACTTCAATCAGGATTTCGTAAATATCGCAGTACGGCTACTGCTCTGGCATCCATCACGGATGATATAAGGCTGGCACTAGATAAAAGAGAGATTATCTACCTTACACTTCTTGATGTTTCTAAGGAATTTCAGTCAATTGAACACAAAATCTTAATGCAGAAATTATCTCATTTTTAAATTTCTCCCAGGGAGATGTTAGATGGGTGAAAAGCTATTTGTGCGATAGGAAACAATTCGTAAGTGTAGGCGATAAAAACTTCTCGCTGCGCCACCTAACCCATGGAGTACCCCAAGGAAGTGTCCTGGGACCACTTTTATTTTGTATGTATGTCATTGACCTCCCATATGTCCTCTCACACTGTAAATATCATCTGTACGCTGATGACTTCCAAATAGACATATCATGTCGCCCACAACACCTAGAGATCACTATTCCCAAATTAAATGCGGATCTACAGAATAAAGAAGGAAAGAATAAGGGGGAATGCAAAGCTCTTTCCAAATATGCTGATAAATTATCTTTTTGTATTTTATTATTATCGATGTATGTCTATGTGTATTATTAGTCTTATAAATGGTGTACAGGCTTGCGTCCTTTCAAAAATATGGACAACATGTAGGTGTTTGAGTGTATGTGTGTGTACGTACGTATTTGCTTGATTTTTGCTTTATGTAGTTATGTGTACTAACTTAGTGTTTATTCATTTGTCCTTAATTATAATGCAATATATTAAGCTGACTGCTTATATAGATTATGTATGTACACGGTTGAGTGGAAGAGAAAACCTTTGTGGCCTTAACTCCGCCATCAATAAATAAAAATAATTTGGTAATGAAAACCCTTTTTTACTGCAACCAGTACCAAACTATTTGGCTGATATACAGCGAACCAAATGTTACGTCATCACCACTGCAAAAATTGTTTTAAAAATAGTCAGGGTTACCTTAAATTAGTCAGAGCTCCTGGCATATGAACAATGTGAGAAAAGTCTTCGGTGTCCCCACCGGGATTTGAACTCGGGCCCCCAGGTTCATACTCAGACGCGCTACCGTCTGAGCCATCTTTTTTCTTAAAAAAAAAAAAAACTTTATTTCATATTCCGTTTTACTACTACTGCCTTGTTACTAGAGATACCTTTTTCCTTTATCTTTTACTTATATCCAAAGTTAAAACCACACAACGTAAACATCCATAGCCTAGGTGGAATTCGAACCCACAATCTTCGAGTCAATAGACTAACACTCGACTACTTTGATCGAAAAACCACGGCAACTCGTATACCTTTCAGCTAGTAAATTTAATTATAACTTCCCATTTTTATCTGTGTAAGTCCAGGTCATGCACACTAGTTAATGATATGAAAGATTTTGTAAGGATATGATAAAGATGACGTCAAAAACTCAAGAAAACATTCAGAAAATCATTTAAATTGTCCATAAAGATAGACAATTCAGTACCAAAAAGAGTGCACCTATGGCAAAGTTTGATAAAGAGTCAGTAAGAGAAGTTACACTTGAAAAATTCTTACCATGAAACTGAGGAAACGCGTGTGAAACCTCATGGCTACAACCATAGTTGCAACCAAGTCACCTTTAGTGACCAGCCCTGATCCGGACATAAGTGAGGCGGTGACCCGATGACCCGGTCCGAGACTTGACTCGAATGATCCGGTCTTGGCCAGAACGACCGGACTGACGCTAGAATCCGCTCTTCACCCAAATGAAAAGACTGGATCTTTAATCCGGCAACCCCGATGATAGTGTGTTACCTTTCCGGTATCTTTTTTTTGCTATGGGGTAACATCCCCGGTTCTGGCCACCCTCTGAAGGAAACATTGCTCATTGACACGCAACAGGTTATATATAATAAGGAAAGACTTAAAATTCTGCTTTGGCCTTCGGTCGAAGTTGGGTCACCAGGTCAGACGAGTCTCGAGAATAGACCTGGCAACCAGGCCAAAGCTGACCAGATTGACCCAGTGTCCCGCTTCAGCTCTGGACACAACAGGTCTAGAATAGGGTTACCATATTAACCACTTTTAGCAGGTACCACCCACTTTTCAGGTCCCATATTCATCCCCCACTTGACAATGTCTTAATCACGATAAACCACCCGCCTTTTTGGACGGCAGAAAAAGCCATTTTTTTCCTCTGGTTCTCACGGAGATGATTTCATTCATACCAAACTACTGAACCGTGACTCTTGGCCCCAACGGCTCACTTCTTTTTGCGAGCCATAGATCTTAAGCCATGGCTCATGTTTTATTTATACCACCCACTGACTTGAAAGAAGTAATGACCTTGTGGATCCTGGGACCACACGCCAGTGTTTATGTGATACTTTTCAGAATTAGAAAAACAGTTATTTTAAACTTACCACGAAGTCCACCTAGTCTTCATATATACAGAAATAAAGTTAATTAAGTTGAGCAATTTGCTAGGACTAGATAGATCAATGCTTTATGGAAGATTTTTAAATATGTTTCACCTTCCTTATAACAAACATATGAAAATTATTTTGCATGTTTCTTGGAAAGAAAAATCTTTGAAAAATATCTGCAATATTTATCGCTTGCAATTTTTGTTTTTGGAAACTAAAGTAAAAATATCCTAACAATTGGAGACCCACATTTCATCAACTTAATAAAACATAAAAGACAAAAGCTAAATTTGCTATACTTTACTATTTCATTGGGGGAATAGTCAGTCATCACTGCAATATGCACTAAACTTTTGCAGTGTAATCAAGGGGTTCTGGGTTCGATTCCTGGTGGGGACACAAGTGGTTCGAATCCTACGTTAAACTGTAGGTCCCGTCCTTAGGACGTCATCACCATCCTATGAAAGGCAATGACAAACCACCATGGGTTCACCTTGCTCAGGGACCTTCGAGTCAAAGACCTACCCTCGGGCAGAGCACCGCATCATCATCACTAATACAACTTACGTATTACGTTAGAGACTGAGAAAAATTATCGTTACAATTCTCACTTAAGAAAAACATATTTTTCAGTAAAAGACCAAAAGCAAAATAACGTGATTGTCCCATGTCAGTATTTGCAATACACAAGTTCACGTCAGTACTTACGGTTTAAAATCCCCCCGCTTTTCTAATTTTAAAATATGGCAACGCTATTCTAGAAATAACACTCTAACTTCAGTAGAAATTATTTGTATTCCTGATTGCTCCACCACTCGTCTAAATATGTTTCCTCTCCTAGAAATGTTCACAAAGACTTTGAAAAGAAAATGAGCAAAAATGTTTAAACGACATCTGTTCTGACTGTTTGTTGTCATCTCCTTACTAGTAAGAGAGTCCGGATGTTCTTAGTTAATTCTCATTTGACGCTTCTTCTTTACATTTTAACATGACATACAATACATCACAGCCTGTGTGCGCTTAACTACTTTTAATGAAGACAGATGGATATTGTCTTAGGTTATGAATTAAGAACCACTTGAATGAACGACAAACATACACACGTCCATATGTCGGGATAGGGCAGGCAGCGAGTAAATAACAAATATGTCCGGATCTGCAACATGGCCAGAGAAATTTGACGAATTCTTCTAGTCAGGAGGAATATTTACTCAATTAATTATAATTAAGAAATATGAGACAGAAACTGAGAAACCATGACGACTCATGAGGCGTTCGGGTAAGCAATGGTGAGGGAAAGAATTCGAGTCCCGTTGTCAGTCATCCTCACTAAGGTTTTCATCAGTTTCACCAGCCGACTGCCGGCACTGGCCGTTACTCTTCCTATCTCTGAAGAGTGATCGCCAAGGGGCATCATCCCTCAGACGTGATGAGCTTATGCTAAAGTTGGCTCATACAAAATATTTTGGAGGATGAATCTCGACCAAAATGTACGATTACTTCCCATCAACAAGGGCTTTTTTTTTTCATCGTTGCCATCAATCGTAACCATATCTCAGCAATTCTTAAAGGTAATTCTATATATTTTTGTTTCGATGTAGAAAGGATAAAGAAATGTCAAGCTAGAGAAAATTAGCTGTACTTGGACAAAGTAAGTAAAATGCTACAAGAACTTTGTAATGTAAATGGGTTAGGGTAGCCCGGGACTATTACGATCAAGGGGCTATATTGATCATAGGCGGGAGGAGGAGGACAGATGAATTCGATCTTCAAATGGGTTAGGGTAACCCGGGACTATTACGATCAAGGGGCTATGTTGATCATAGGCGGGGGGAGGAGGACAGATCAATACGATCATACTTGGCGAAAGTTTTTCGGTTTTCACTCTATCGACTGAAGTACCACTGAGGATTTTTTTCGCATATCATGACGGTATTGATATGTTTTTCACTTCTGATCGAAATAGCCCCTTGATAGAAATAGCCTCGGGCTACAATACGAGCTATGAAAAACAAAAAGAAAAAAATGTAAGTTTGCCTAAGCCTAAGTTATCTGAAGGTCATAACTAACTAACTCTATGGCTTATGGAATTCGCAAGTTCATCGCCGCAGTAACAAACGTTCGTCATTGGATTCTATCCTGGGCAAGATCAAGCCAGTTTTCATCACAAACATCTACTTCTCGAAGATCTGTTCTAATATTGTCCTCCCAACGAGGTCTCGGTCTTCCCAATGGCCTCCTTCCATCCGGTCTCCCAACCACGATGAAATATAATCTTCGTTTCTCCCGCACCCGAGCGACATGGCCTGCCCACCTTAGTCGTCGCGATTTCATTATTTTTACAACATCTAGTGAATCAATCGTACAGTCAGTGGAGTTCTTCATTATGCAGTCTCCTATATTCTCCAGTCATCTCGTCCCGTTTCGGCCCGTATATCTTTCTCAAAACCTTATTTTCAAATACACGTAATTTATGTTCATCTGATAGGGTCGTATTCCAACTTTCGCAACCATAAAGTATTACCGGCAGAATAACAGTTCTGTATATTTTAAATTTAAATTTCCTTGATATTAATCGCGATGTTAGAAGTTTCTGGACTGAATAGAAACGTGCGTTTCCCGATACTAAGCGACTTTTTATTTCTTCCGTGACCTCATTTTTCGCGAAGGCTATAAATAAATTAAAATTCATTAGAGCTGTATAGAAAAAGGAACAGTGCTTTGTGTATGTATCCCAAACAAGAAAAAAAAACAGTTTAGATAAGCTTAAACTGACATATAAACACAAAGAATGAATAGAAACGTGGTAATTTTTCTTCCAAATGCATAAGCACTATGGTTATATAACTTTCTAAATTTTATTTAATATTAAAAAAAGAAAAAGATCCTAAATTATTAGCAAGTAAAATTTCCCTATTTGCAAAAGAAATAACCTAGTATTGTGATAACGCTGATGACTATCCATTTTTTTAAAAGGACTTTTACGCTCTCATCTGGAAAATACATCATGGCGTTTTATTAACGTCATGATTTGTGAACACCACTATTGTTCCTTGTCTGGCCTGTTAGAAAAAAAAAATATAATGAATACTTTAGTGACGCAATAATGAACGTCTCATTTGCTTTTTTTTGTTATCTAGCCAACAATAAAATTGAGGATAGATTCGTTTTTAATGTCAGGCAATCAAGTTCTCTGTAAAGAACGTGCTATTTCTCCCTCCCTCCCTCCCTCTCTCTCTCTCTCTCTCTGTGTGTGTGTGTGTGTGTGAATCAATTAGCAGACAAAGTAAAAGCCAAAGTAATGGCGATTCTCGTCATTTTTGTGTGTGACGTCACTCGTGCTTCTCAAATAGCAAATGAGTTCATGTGAGCTGAAGAAATTTAATGGGCTCGTTTTTAGGGATCCCCCACCAAAAAAAAAAATCGTTTAATTTCAATTTGTCCCTTCGTGAGGGGGGGATAACGTCACAACTATAAGAACTACAGAGAAACTGTTTCAGATTTTCCTTTACTAAACCTAACTTATCAAATTTAATAATCCTGAAAGCGGTGGGTCCTTCTTCTTTGTTTAGTTTTCACCATTTTTAGGATTCACACTAGAACCTGAACCAAAGCAGATAAGAAATAAAATGATTTTCGTTCTGAATTCATCAATGTCGATTTATGTTGCCGTTTTAAAGTGGTAACTCTAAAGCTGGTAGATTCTTTTCATTTGCTTCAGACAGGGATGGGATCAAGGAAGTACTCGGCAGAGCCTAAGTTGAAGGTATTATCCCAGTACTACATTTGCCCTGTGTGATTGAGGAAATACCCCCTATAAGCTCAGTAAAAATGGTCGTCCTATGCTACCAAACCCAGGTCCTCCCGAATGTGAAGCATACAGCCTACCAACTGAGGTACTACTCCGTACTACGTAAGCGTATTTCATTATTTAAGAGTAAGTTTAAATTTATTTACTCATTTTAACATTTTAAAATTAATTATATATGATCGTTAAATCTCATATGAAATATAGATGGATCTAAAAGATTTTGCGCCTAAAATTAAATTTTTGCTTACGTGAATAATTAATTTAATGTCCCTTTATTCAATTTCTTTGTAGTTTATTATTAACTAATTTTATTCAATCAATTTGAAGACATTACTTTGTATAATATGTTTGTTATTTCTTATTTTCCTATAATGCATGCTAGAGTTTTATTGTGTAAAGTGTTTTTGTTGGTGTAGGAGTATGACATTTCAAATTTTGTAATTTTGAGGAGTTATAATGATTGTATATAACTAGATATCAAATAACATCTTGCTTGCTCTGATGTCAAGGAGATTATCACTTGTTCAGCATTATGATTCTTATATCTGTTTATACAAAAAAAATGTATTGGTCTCGAAAATGGGCCATATGTTCCGAAATAGGATCGTTTTTCATTTTATAAGAAACAAAGGCGCTAAATGGGGCCACGATAATTTAGTCTCTCAACCAATGAGATTGAGAATTAAGAATACGCATGATAAATTTTACCAGTATAAGTGTCTAATGTACTAAATTTTAATATAAGTTCCTAATATACTAAATTGTATAATATTATTTGATAATATACTAAATTTTCTGATATGACTTTCTAGTGTACAAAATTTTCTACAATTTTCTAATGCAGTGAATATTTTTGTATAATTTTCTAATATACTAAATTTTAATATATTTTTCTAATATAGCAAATTTTCTAATATACTAAGAAAACAATATAATTTTCTAATACAAAATGCAGACCTGTTCATGCTACGCTTTTATTATGATGAATGCATTTCATTTTAGAATCGTGAAGGGTGATTTCAGAAAATATGTTGTAAAAGCAAATACTTTACGACTTGACAAAAAGATTTTGTTGGACATTTTTTTGTACCGCGTATAGCTTTCGAGATCGGAATCTACTTTTTATTAATTCAAATAGCTCCACATTTGACAATTACGATCCTTAAGAATCAACACGAATATTGAAAGTCCTCCCCTTTCCCCATTGGGAATCGAACCCAGACACTCTATCCCCGAAGGCTATAATCACTAGGCTGAATGAGAAATTGTGTACTTTGCACTATTACGGAAAATATACTTCACGTAACGGATCTTGTTTTATCGCCTTCTCAAAATTTTAAATTAGTCTGATTCAACTTACTCTACACGTAGATTGGATTAGGCTGAATATACAGCATGGAATCAGCACGAAATTGCTTTGGAGTATCTTAAAACAGAGACGGAGTTTCAAACTCCTCTTCGAAACTGTGATCATGAGCTCTCTATTTCCGTAACTCCACAAACCTCAACTACAGATTTTCTTCCATTTTTCCTGTTTGAACCAGAGTGGAAACTTTCTGTAGGTGCGTCGCCTTGGTGTTCCGTTTCAAAGCAAAAGTTTTGTATCCAGCTCATCACTTTGAGGTACATAGTGAACCGAGCTTATATTTTTTTCTTCACACTTTTCCGTAATCCATAGAGGCAGACACAGCAACCACAAACTTCTCCATGTAATGAGGCTTTTCTGCTCATCACGTCTAGGAGGAGAGACATCATTACTAGAGGATGTCGGAAAATAAGTGGTGTGGAAAGAGGTTGGATGGAGATTTCCTAAAAATGGTTGGCTTTGGATGCTATGAGGGAAACTTGTTTACCAGAGTGGTGGGGATCTTCGTGCGGCGACCCGCACTTGTCTTCCTCGCTGGAATTCTAATTTTCAGTTTAACTGCCTCACCATCACCCCTTCACACCCACAACTGTATAGAACAACCATTTAACTCCTCTTGAACAGCTCTCATCAATTAAAAGGAGTGTCTAGCAGAAACCGGATAAATATCTGTAACGGATAAATACGTAAAAAAACAGAAACTCGTACGTTCCCCGTCATGACCGTCATATTGGAATTGTTTCAAATACATATTAGCAATCAGGAAGGAACCTTCTTGATCTCCTTTGGTAAAGGGACCAACGAAGTATGAGCTGGTCGCCTCAGGAAAATTATGATCAGTACTTGAACTGGACTGCTTGATATAATTGCGTTCTTTTGTACCTTAAATGTGTTCTTTGGTGTTTCCATTGCGTTTAACCCTATCATTATGTCCTTCTAAAACATACCACATTATGACCTGGGGTCCGCGCGGACCCCATCTGTCCTTGAGCACATTTTCCTTGAATTAAGTGTTTTTTTTTTGGACGTTGTGATTTAAGCGTTCATTGTTCTAATACTCAGTTAATGTTTAATATATTATTATTGATTTTTTCTCGTTTTATGTTTACTTTATGTTATCCATATTACAAGATTCTGATACAAAAAAATGCTATAATATATTGAAGAAAATTACATCATTGTCATATAATTTTAAGAATGTTCTAAATGTAGCATATTTTAACCTAAGCCACTGACTACGAGTATTCACCAAGTTTCTTATCATTTAGTTCACATGTTTTAAATGGTCCCTGCGCAGACATCACATATTGTGTGCTGGTGTTCCGGACAGCAAGGAATATGGCAGCACTTGCATTTGGTCTTCACCTTCCTATCCGAAGAACGTGGACACAGTTGGCACCGCATCTTTTTCTGCTTGTCTTGACTTCTAGTTCCAGCAGATGCAGCTTGTATTTTTGGAATTTCATTTCCCAGAGATGTAAGTGATAGACGAACTCCAGACTGCAGAGCTTGTGGATTCTCAAGTCTTCTCTGAATATGGTCATTGACTAACTCTCTCCCAAGTTGTTTCAGAAATAATCGACGTCTGTGTCGCTTTCCAAATTCCCAATCTGGGAATTTCAAAATCCAAATTATGTATGCAGCTATGGTTACGCAGTCCAGCATGTTGAACCATAAAATCATAGGCCAGCGGCGTGCCTTACGCTTACATGAATACAACCTGCATAAATGGTCAAGGTTGTCTACACCGGATTTTGTTTCATTGTAATTAATAATAATCTCGGGTTTTTTGTCATTCTCTTCATTTATTGCTTTGTCGTGATGCATGGATGAGAGCAAAACAACTGCCTTTCCTTTTTTAGGAACATGACTAACCAGGGTCAATTCACGATCAAAACAAAAGATTGAAGATTTATCTTCTCGTTGGCGATCTTTAAGTAACTCTCTTGGAACTTCTTTTCGATTATGCCGCATTGTTCCAACCACTGTAGTTTTCACTTTAATAGATATTCAGCTAGCTCAGCGCTAGTAAAGAAATTATCCATAGTGACGTTGCGTCCTTTGTTTTTCCAAATATCAACCAATCGCTTTACAAGATCTACAGTACTGTTCCTTCCAACAGCAGCACCAGGCTGTCGGCCGACATACACTTCTTCAGTCAAAGGATATGAGTTTTCGGCGTCACAACACCAGTATATGTTTATATCATATTTCCCTGGTTTGGTGGGAATGTACTGTTTAATTTTACACAGTCCGCGAAATGCTAGCAACTGTTCATCAACGGTCAGGTCACTTCCAGGCTTGTAAAACTTTGCCAGATTATCCAGAAACATTTTCCAGAAATCGCTGCAGGCAGCCAGTTTGTCAGTCTCTAGTCTCTGTTCTCTTGTGGCTTCATTGTCGAAACGACAGAAACGAAGCAAATGATGGAATCGGTATATTGACATTGAAGCACGAAATACAGGAATCCCACTGTCCATTGACCACATTTCTCCAACGCTTTCATTCGCCGATTTGTAAACTCCACCAAGTAACAATAATCCAATAAAAGCATATATTTCTGTTTCATCTGTTTCAGTCCATGTCTTTTGAGTTGCAGGATGGGATGTATTCCACTTTGCTATCACTTGTTTAGACCTTCTATTTGTCTCTCGAACAATAAGATTGACCATGTCTGGTGTTATGAGCAGCTTCAGTACGCCACATTTATCAGAAACATTCTTAGCATCACCTACTAATCCTCTTGTTTGTCGCAAAACATTATGGGCTGCAGTTTGTGTTGAATGAGGTTCTTTTGTAGTCCATTTGCGCCCTGAACGCGATTAAAAAATATGAGCTTGATTTAATATATTATCGTGTCTAGCCCGTTTACCACTATTACATGGTTGGTCGAGAGAAGAGTCACTATCACATACACTACCACTGTCAGATTCACTATCAGGCTCATAATGCAATTCTTCAGTTTCATCCCCTACACCCTCTTCATATTCTGAAGATTCGTCGCAACTCCCAAAATCTATATCATCATCACTGTCACTTTCATCCAATACACGTTTAACTTCTTCTATTGGAACTGCCTTTGGTCGTGACATTTTGCAGCGAAAAACAAAGCACACAGATAATTGTTGTTGTTCTTGTGGTTCTTCTTTTTGTGCTTCTTTCATCAAATTCAAGTGCAGTAATTTAAAAATAAAAACGAAATCACTTCAAGAACACTGCAGAAGAGGTCTTCACTGCTTCGCAAACAGGTACAAACACAGTCAAGGAAGTGGCACGAAATGTTAAAATTATTTGTACCTAGATTGACCTTCTTAATGCTAATAAAATAAAGAAGATGGCGCCGGATGTTGAAATCATGTGTACCTAGAGTACCCTGCCACCTGTTGACAAAATAAAGAAGTTTGTAAATATTCAAAACGAGCATAAAACAATTTATACAAAGGAAATTATATATTAAATATACCTGGGGTCCGTCCGAACCCCAGGTCATAGAAATATGACATCGAAATTTTAAGGTAAAATTCACAACGCTCGGTTGATCTGTATACAATGAAAAGCTTGTAACGAATTACCATGATAGGGTTAATGACAAAATACATCTTATCGCACTAATCCAACCTATTTATATGAAGTGCGTAAAGTTTTGATGATGTTTATAACGAAAACAATCTAACCTAACTTTTCTCATCTATTTTCGTGAACTTCATAAAATTTTGAAAATTATGTAAAATGTTGAAGCAAAATGAAGCAAGTATGTATACGTTAAAAAAAAATAAGGTTATTTAAAATTATATGAACTTTACCTTGTCAGGAATCGATCCCCGGTTAGAATCCAAAACTCTACCGTTATGCTAAACCAAGAACTATTACAAGCAATTTGTACCGTATTTTATGCTTCACATAGCTCAGCAGAATCCTAACAAATTCCATTTTATGGAAGATTTTCGTGTGGCGATTCCCCATAGAGTTATAAAATCGCCACTAGAGGCAGAGCTGGCGCCACAGTCTACGTGGTTTTTAACTTTCAGCGCGGGGCAAATTAAACATTAATTTGTTTCACCGTTGGTTTAGCAAAAGACAGCGAGCGGTCTGCTGAAGTATTGCATTTACCACGCACAATCTTTTTATGAAGGGAAACAATTGAGAATTCGCATTAGAGTTCACCTTAGTTAAGTTCAACACATAAAATACAAACAATTTCTAATTAAATTGATCAATATAAGGTTTAATTTAATATAAAAATAACTTATATAAATAGTAGTTTCTCAAATACAAACTACTATAACAAACAATGCTAAAGAGCGAAGCATAACAGCTCACAATACGTGTTGTTTTGCCATACGAACACACACCCGGTCAACTTTCTAGTGGCGCCGCGTTCTCAGCGCCAGTCCTGGCTTTAGCGGAGGCTTTATAGCTCTATGCGATTCCCTCTACAACGTAAATGGTATCACATTCAAAATAAATCCACCGCATGACCGGCATACTGTGGTGCTGAAGTAAAGAGAATAGAGATGGACAAAGCGCACATTTGTTGTGGCTTGCTTGGAGTACTCGACAGGACATCAGGTTCCTAACAAGGTGGCCTAGGTTCGATTCACTCAGCCCAAACGTTATCTTTTTTCTTTAGAGAATTTTACATTTTCTTTTTTTCCTTATTATACGCGATCCATCCCATGTTTTAACACAAATCGTTTACTGTCATGACGAAACATACCGTTCAACGCACCTTCCAACATCTGTTAGAATACTACTGTTAGAATGAACCATATGGTTGAGTTTTGACGGCAAGACGCTCGCCTACAACTAAGTTGCCTTTCCGGAATTTCAGCCATTTTATTATTGAGGAGACACAGCGAGGCGTAGCGTATGAATACTATGATGGAGGGATATAATATGCGTGTATGACTCAACTTCTCTCTTCTTCTCCACTCAAGATCACCTCAGGATCAAAACTGGTGGATGGACAT
Source organism: Lepisma saccharinum (assembly GCA_022664845.1). Lineage (NCBI taxonomy): Eukaryota > Metazoa > Arthropoda > Insecta > Zygentoma > Lepismatidae > Lepisma > Lepisma saccharinum. The sequence goes on from JAGDQP010012173.1 coordinate 26,611, forward strand.
ACACACAAAAAAAAGCCCCTTCTGGTCACCTCTTAGCAACCCTACAACGGTTAATGAAACAGCGGAAGAAAAGTTATATTATTTATCATCAAATGACGTTCCTATCGAAAGACATTCCATACCAGAACCCTTCGAGTGACGAGTCCAATGATACCTTCGATATTGCGTACGTGACGATGTTAGGACTTAAGACTTGGTTTCAAACGGAGTCTTACTTCCTAAGAACTTCTTAAGGCTTTCCAACATATTCAACTGCGTGTATCGTGGAACCATACTATGTTTTAACTAGTTCTACCAAAGCCACAAAACCAACAAGGAGGACTTATCCAAAAAGTTAACTTTTTGGATTATCGATTTTTTTTTAATAGAAACCTTTCAATTCTTTGTTACATGTGCTAAAAGCTGGGTGTTACTTTTAACTATGAACATAGAAATTGATCAAATTAGCTTTGAGTAATTACCATGTGAAATCTTCAAGTTCTTGACGGAAGGTTAGTGCTAATGGTTGATGTCTATTGGTATACATCGTCTTCTTACCAGATGATCCTCAATGGTGTAAGTCAGTCGTCGTACTACAGACAGAAGCAATTTTTAAATGGCTACAACTTCTGAAAGATGAACCGAAATTACGAACACAATTCATTTACTTCTTTCTTTATCGAATTCCAATATAAATTTTAATCAAGGTTTAATCGAAAGATACGACATTTTCTTTGGGTACTCCAATTTTCAGGCTGACCCGACTTACATCATTTTGATTCTTAACTTTCTGCAGCTGTGAAATCTTCAGGTGGAATTCGAACCTGGAATATTGAGATTTTTAATCCGTTACTTTAACCGGTAAGATATGAGAAAATCCGCTGAATGACTGCTATTCCTTCTATGTTACGAGGTCATATTTTCCTGTTTCAGAAGTAGAGACGTCTATATAAGCTTGAGTTTGATTGTTGGGAGGGTTGTTTTAATCTTTTGTTAGTGATATGAAAGACAAATCAAAGAAGCACTCTTCATGGTAGTAACACTAGATCCAATCAGCTAATCCAGTGTAAAATTATAGACTACATGGATGTCTTGTCTTCAGAAATAGAAAAACGTGATTTCGAACATGAAAACAATAGTGAAACAGCAGCTATTCAGGACATATGATAGTGGTTAGAAAAACCTCACTTATAATACCTGAAACTTCGCAGATATATCTGAAAGATGACATTATGTTCTACTTAAAATTTTCTAATCACAATGGTTGTAGTAGCTTCCGAAATTGTGTGTCATTCTTGTATTTTCTCTACTTCTTGTATTTGTGGTTGGGAAGAGGACGCTTGAATTATGTAGTCCTTTTGGTTGTACCTGGTGCTGCAATTACATAATTGGCAACCATGTCCTTTCTAAACTCCCTTCCTCCTTGATTTCCGGGCCCGTTGCCATAGCAACTGGTCCCAGCCGCTTGTTTCCTTCCATCTCTGTGAACCAAAATTCCATGTTATTTTTCTTCATTGCTCCAACGACCACTAACTTTTTTTTAGCTTAATTTTTCACAATCCCTTCCGATTACGCTTTAGTCTAACATTTGCTTATAAAATCTATAACGTTTAGTCTTTTGCATATACACAAATTATTCACGATTTGATTAACGAAAAGTAAAAATATTTATACGATTATCATCTTCAATCACCATAGCTGATGTCAGATCTGAAAAGAATGTACACATGTTTAAACACAATGTAGCTGAACTTTAAATACGATCCAGATCGTGGCAACGGTAATACTTTGTTACGTTTAAGTAGAATATTCTCTAGGCTTGCAGTAATTAAAAAAAATAAACTAATTTGTTTTTATTTTTCAAATAAACGAGTTGATAATATTTTTTATGTATGAATAAATGTTATTTTCCATGCTTTCATAAACATAGCATTCACACGAAAGATGAATTAATTAATAATTCAAATTAAACTTCATTATCAGCACAATTCAAGACAAAATAACACTAAACGTATTCAATATAGACTGTTGATTTCGGTGTGCACTGAGTGAATCTTGAACAGTATGTAACGTATATAATGAGTGATGAATGAAATGAATTATATCAAAAATAGTAGACAATGAGTTAATGCGGTAATATTCAGTTCACTTAACGTAATGCAAACGTACTGCGCTTTATACTTACCATTTACTACAAACTAATAACGAATATGTCTTTGCAAGCAGGAATAAACAAGTTAATCTTTCACTTCTTATAAATAAAGACATTTTGCTAGCTAATCATACTTTCGTACCGATTTCTCAATACACAAACGAACATTTAAATAAATCGTAACGCCATTTCAACCATTAGAACATCATTAAATATGTGTCGCCCTCTCTTGACCACTTGCTGAAACATATAAAAGCCACAACCGAAAGTTCGGCAAACCGTTTTGCAAAAAATGAAGCTCTTCAACTCTTTTTTTCTTCCTTTTTAAATTTCTTTACACATGAACTTAATTAAATAAACAATAAAATGATTATTTAAAGCAACCAAATCTAAAATACACAATTCTCATATTAAGTTTATATACATGCACAATGTGCCATTCATCTGGTACCCTCTCTAATCTGGCCCCCTTTGTATAATGAATGGTAAGATTAACAAGACAGTAGTACACCATTTCTCCCCCTCTCCCAGAAAAAAGTTAGGCGGGACTCTGAACATGTGTTATCGCCACTCTTCAGCAATGAGAATGCTATTTGGATTGCTAAGGTTCCGTTGAAACAGACCTTTCCAATAATACCTCGACGACCTTTCTAGACCTAGTAGTTCCTAAGTTAATAACTACCTACCTCATAACCGCCCCTGCAATGTATATGATCTATACGAGTTTGACTCATCTCAACGAGACCTGAACCAAATTGCCCCTTATTTTTGGTATCGCCCCTTTGATCTGCATAAGTGATACGGGGTTAAACTTGTCTTGCTGAGACCTTTCCATCGATACTTCAACCACTTTTCTAGCCCTATTTGTTCCAAAGTTATAAATTTCCCCATTTCTCTGACCGCTTCTGCAATGTGTATGATCTATAGCCTACGGTCGTCGAGACCTTTCTAGCGACACCTTAACCACATTAGTTGCCGTAGTAATTCCTTAGTTGAAAGTTGATGATGGACAAACGGACAGCGGTGTTCTATAAATGTTAACAGTATAAATAATATTTCCTAACCATAGAAATATGCAGATATTGTTTACTCCATTTTTTATCAAAGGATTCTAAAGCACAATGCGCAAGAAGAACTTTTCAAATTCGTGGTTAGGTGCGGAGAATTATCCCGTGTTTAAATCGGAAAAAGGATTGCACATTTTAAAGATGATAGACCATGATATAAATTAACTGAGTCTGACGTCAACACATGTTTGTTGTCATGGAAACTACTCAACCTTCGTAGTTATTTCAATTCGTCATTGTTCGTCACTAACTTATTCAAGGTCATTATTCTCTTGCAGTAACCATAGTAACGGAACGAAAATTACACTATTGCTTGGTTAGCCTATTACTGTTTTCCAGAAGACGTAATCGAATACTTGAAGTAATACGTATATAGATATTTCTTTTCAGTAGTTTTTATCCATATGAATACAGAAACATCTCGATGCCAATTCTATCGATACCAATTCGTGATTCTCTGTCTCGTTCAAATGACAGAAATGTACGTACATGGCACAGATAGAAACCTTGAAATGTTTTTTCTCCAAAAGTTTGGCTTGAATTTGTACATACAGCAGTGCAATTCCATGAGGGAAAAAAAAGATGCATTAGAGACATAATTTTCCATTATAAATTTGAAACATATGTGCATCTGAATAAATCGAATGTGTAATTTTCACCACTTGCCCACATTCCTATAGGAAGATACTGCAAATCGACGCTTTGTAACCTTCTTACTGGATCTTTTCTAACAATAGAAAATTATGATGTATCTGAAATCCATGTTGTTTATGCTCTGTCAAGTGTTAACAGAGGATAATGAAGAAAACCAAATAACTGTTAAGTATAGTACAGCTTTTGATATTTCCGAGTGATATTAAAGGGGGTATAAACTCAATTATTGCAGAGATCACGTATACACGTAAAGAGTTAATTCGTGACAGCGGGCTGAGACTCTTGTGATCCAACAATGTTGTGGTTGTCATTATGCGGAGGATCAGCATGTCCTGGATTTAGAGAATCACTGGCAACTACGATCATTTCGCAGTTGAATTCCACTTGAAGAGATTAATAGTCGTTTAGCACTGGCGTGGGGGAGGGAACTGTTTACCTTGTTTTCCTCCAGAGCTCTATTCTGTGTTTCTGTTTTGTGGCTTCCTACGTTCTTCTTTGGTTTTGTTTACAAAAAAAAGGGAGAAATGAGGAGGAGGAAAAGCGTAATGTAATTTGTGGGTACATTTCCAACTTCCTTTCTTCTCCCCTCCTCCCATGTGTACGTCAGTGAATATACAGTTGGTCCTGTCTGTCTGTCCGTTCCCCGTAAATCTCAACAACTACAAATCAGATAAAGACGAGCCAAAAGCCGCTGGATTTCTTATGATCTTAAAGGGTGGAGAAAACGATGACTGTTTTTGGATACTTCTTAAAGTAACAGTTGATTTTAGACGGGAGTGCTCTCATTTTTGTCTGTAATAAAATCATAACTTACCTTATTTATTTACTTCAACAGGGAGGCTCGAATAGCTCACACGAAGAATGATGTAAACGACAATTTTTACACAATGAGAGTTTGTGAATTTGAGTAACCTTGTCACCTCGTCCTATATAGAGTACAGTGAATTAAAACCTTCGTAATTCTTTTCAAGTTCTGCTTTAAATGCTGTCAGCCACTCTTCTTAATTCCTATAATAATTCATTGTTTTAGTGTGACACCCTTGCGACAACACTTGTATAGAATAGTAATTATTGTGACGAATACTTTGAAAATGCTTTTCAGTAAAACGTGAAATCTAAAAAAGTGGTCTGGTGAAAATGCGTGGCAAACTTTAAAATATAAGAGAATTCCAGCATATTATTTTTTCCATGTAAATTAGAAACAAGACCTAAGAAAGAGGTATTTAGTATTATCTTTATACTGCAACTGTGGCGTTGTAGGTTGCCTGACTATGACTTGCCTGATTTTGAGTGAAACGCGAAACAATATATATGGGAATAAATCATTGTATAACCTGTTTGCTGAGTTTGTGTTACTTGTTTGAAGGATTTTATTTTTAATTTAGAAATTGGCAACGTATAAATCAGGGCCAGATAAGATTAGTTAGTAGGATGTATTCAAGAAACTCATATTTTCACACTGAATTCTGTTCACATACTACTTAGAGGATGATATTCCCTATTACGAGGGTCATTCAATAAGTAAAGATACAAATGGGGTAGTGTCAAAATGGTGTATCACTAATATCATACCATTTAATTATTTTTTAACATCACTCCCTGCTATAGTAATACACTTGTCGCATTGCTTTATTGGTCTTTTTATGCCAGTAGCAAGGAATTATTTGCCCTGACGTTGGAGCCAATTTTCCACATATGTTTTCACTTTCTTGTCGCTTCGCAACTTCAAGCTACGTAGTGACGTCGAGGTGGAGTACTTGAAACAGGGACCAAATAGTTATTGGGCATTGGTTCTTAGAACTAAAGACATTTTTCACTACTTATTGAATGACCCTCGCACTAAATATGAGAAGAAATGGGTAATGGTATAGTCACGACGTCTTATCCGAGTTTCGCGACCCAGTAGTCAAAATTTTTTAAATGTCGCGTGTTTTTACATTGAAATGACTCAAAATAAGTTAAATAACACATTTATAAAATTGATATCTCCTAAAACAAAAGATCGTGACTGAAAGGGTCAACAAACAAGCTTACTGTTCAAAATGGACCTAAGATTTTAGTAACTAAAAAATAAGGTTCTAGAAATACAATTCCCTTTTTTCTACGATGTGAATTCTTAACTGTTAGACTAGTAACCTATTACCTGGAAACATGTTACTAGTTGGAGAATGTCGCCAATCATGTATATTCTTCATCTGCACCATATCGAAAAATGATGTGATTTTGGTCGAGCTTTAATGAAAATCTCCTTTGTGCGCCCTCCTTTCTCTCTCTCTCTCTCTAGTTATGTACAGCTTCTATTGATCACATGCGTATCGTGTATACGTATACAGGTCACTCCCATTCCTGGTAACCGTTATGGATTGTAAAACGAGAGGGGGGGAAAATAACAGAACCATATTGGGTCCTTTTCTCTCTTTGTTTAATTATTCAGTGAGACTAAAAGGGTATGTGTATAATCCTCAATCAATGCTTTGAAACTACAGTTTATCATTAACCCTGAGATTCTACGCACATTAAAATGAATGTTATCAGAATACACTATTTCCAATTGACAATTTTTATCTCCATTTACTTGTTAATCCTTTGACTCTGTGAAATCATTCTTAAAGTTAGTGTAAAGGAATGATCTCTAACATAGATGTCCCTATTGTACTTTCATCGTTGTAAGAAATTTCATTGCTTCTCCTACAAATTCAAGAAGGTAATTGGAAGGTAATTATTATTGAGCTGAGGAAGTTCGACAGGCTTACTTCCCTAACGACTTTAGCTTATCCGTGTCTACGATTGAAAAATCTAAATCAAACTTGTGGATATGACCAATTTCCGATTTCTCCTTCTTATTTTTTTCAGTGTACATCGAACATATGATCCCCGATTTCTGTGGTAAAATACATCTACTCATAAGGTCTGATCACTGTGCCAAATTTGACACCTGGGGCTATCACCACTTGAGATGTTTGGCGTCAAAAGTGCTCCAATTGCGATTCGCGAATAAGCGCAATAAAATTAGAAATAATGAAAAAACGCTTGCAAATGTGTCGTTTTCTTTGTCGGAAGCAGGCTTCAGTCATTGCCAAACCGCAGTCCATTCGCTTATCTAACAATTTCAGCCTTCATTCACATTAGCTCACGGTTTTTGTAATTATATCACTTGTTGCCTTGCAGTTAGTAGAGGGATCTACAAAGGCTAGGGGAAGATAACCCCGAACAAAAATATCATGGTGAGGGGAAGCAGCATCACTATTACCACTCTGAGGCTGAAGATGAATGACATCGGCAAGGCTCAGAGATGGACAGAGGGCGACATCTTGAATGTCTACCTTTACTGCGAGGTCGTAGAGCTGACAACTCTACACCGCTAAAACATGTCAAGAAATAGTAACAGATGGTTCATGGATTCTCCTGGGGTAAAATATTCCGGAGGTAAACTAGTCCCTCATTCGGATCTCCGGGCTGGGACTGCTTCAGGGGGCTCTATGAACAGGATTAAGAAAGACCTTAGAATAGGAACGTGGAACGTACGAACATTATACCAAACGGGCGCTCTTCAGGTGCCGGTACGCGAGACCGAAAAGTACGAGCTAGACATATTAGCGATACAAGAAGTTCGGTGGGAGGGTCAAGATAGCATCCCACAGGGCAAGTACACTTTCTACTACGGGGGAACACAGTCTGACGATTTCGGAACAGGGTTCCTCATTAAGAATAGTATCCTTCAGGCGGTTCAGAATATAGAGTTCGTAAACGAAAGACTATCGTACGTTACGATACGTACTCGATGGGGTAACACGGTTTTATTAAACGTTTATGCTCCGACCGAGGTGGCTACTGATAACGACAAAGATATATTCTACGATGAGCTAGAAAGGTTGTTTGACCGATTACCGAAGTATAATTCGAAAATTGTGTTGGGTGATTTCAATGCAAAGGTAGGGAGGGAAGAAAAATATAGACCTACTATAGGCAAATACAGTCTTCACGAAAAGACCAACAACAATGGAGAAAGACTGATAACTTTCGCGATTTCGAAAAACTTACTGGTAAAGAGCACGTACTTTGAACACAAAGACATACACAAATACACATGGGTATCTCCAGACGGCAAAACTCTCAACCAGATCGATCACGTATTAGTAGACAGACGAAGACACACCAACATAATGGACGTTAGGTCGTACAGAGGAGCTGAAGGTGACACCGACCATCAATTAGTGATCACAAAAGTAAGGGAAAAGTTATGCATCGCGAACAGAGAAAGCAAGGGATCAAAACAACTGAAATTCGAAGTGAAACTATTAAATAATCCGAGCATAAGAGCAGATTACCAACTCGAACTCTCAAATAGGTTCGAAATCCTAGCCGACTCGAGTAATAATAATGATGATAATAATAATGAAATTGATGTAAGTAAGATATGGGAGGCAATTCGTGAAACAATTAAGAGCGCAGCGAAGGAACGCGTAGGTGAAAAGAATCAACAGAAAAACAAACCTTGGTTTGATGAAGAATGCATTAAACTTCATGAGGAACGAAAACAAGCAAGGCAACGATGGCTAAGTAATAAAAGCGAAGCAAATACCAACCACTACAGTAACGCGAAACGAAACGCCACACTAGGGTTCAGAAACAAAAAGCGAGAATATCTGACGCAGAAGATTCAGGAGATTGAGGAAAACGGGAAGACAAATAACATACGAGATCTATACAAAGGGGTAAACTCGTTAAGAAAAGGTTACCAGCCGAGGTTAGGAATGATTAGAAATGAACGTGGAGATCTTCAGGCGGATCCGACTAAAATTGTCGATGTGTGGAAAAGTTATTTCGACAAACTTCTTAATGTACACAGCGGGGAACAAACAGAGGAATTTGAAATCCATACCGCAGAACCGTGGATTCCCGAACCTAGCGAGATCGAGATCGAAATGGCGGTTAAGAAATTGAAAAATTTCAAATCACCAGGAATAGACAATATTCCAGCCGAATTAATTAAAACAGGAGGAACGGCACTAATCAAGGAACTACATAAATTGATAAGTGCTATATGGAGAAAGGAGGAGCTCCCAAAGGAATGGAAAACATCAATAATTGTTCCGATTTACAAAAAAGGCGATAAGTCGGAATGCAATAATTACCGCGGAATCTCGTTACTTCCAACCTGTTACAAGGTATTAAGTAATATTCTGTTAACACGCCTAAATGTATACGTAGATGAAATAATTGGAGATCACCAATGTGGATTTAGAAGAAATAGATCCACGTTGGACCAGATTTTTGCTTTGAGACAAATTTTGGAGAAGAAATGGGAATACAGTGGGACGGTTCATCAGCTATTCATTGATTTTAAGAAAGCATATGATTCTATCAAAAGGGACAAGTTATACAGTATCCTGATACGATTTGGAATTCCGAAAAAATTGGTTCAACTAGTGAAGATGTGTCTCAGCGACCCCATAAGCAGAGTACGGATAGGTAATAATATGTCAGATAGTTTCAAGATTCGCAACGGATTGAAGGAAGGCGATGCCTTGTCACCACTACTGTTTAACTTCGCGTTAGAATATGCGATTTTAAAAATTAAAGGGGACAAAAAGGGACTATCATTGAATGGTTTGAATCAACTGTTTGTATACGCGGATGATGTAGATTTAATAGGGGACGATATAGATGCACTACAAAGCAACACCGATGTCTTAGTCGAAGCGTGCGATGAGATAGGTCTACAGGTAAACATAGATAAAACAAAATACATGATAACAAGCCGAAGCACAGGGAATGAAGGAATTAAAAACATAAGAATTAGGGATGAGGTAATAGAGAAAGTAAACAAATTTAAATACTTGGGAGCATACGTAACAAGCAAAAATGAGGTCACTGAAGAAATAAAAAGTCGCTTAGTATCGGGGAACGCATGTTTCT